>CAUYRH010070328.1:0-24203 GCA_963574655.1 Perodicticus potto
GGAGAAGAAAAATCTGTGGGACTCAGCAAATGCATTTCTCAGGGGAAAACGTATAACCATAAATGCCTATATCATAAAAGCACAAAGATCACAAATTAACAGCCTAATGTCACATCTCAAGGAACTAGAAAAGGAAGACCAAATCAAACCCAAAGCCCACAGAAGAAAGTAATAACAAAGGTCAATGCAAAACTACATGAAATGAAAAACAATAAATAATACAAAGGATCAAAGAAACAAAAAGTTGGTTCTTTGAAAAGGTAAACAAAATCAACAGACTTCTTGCTAGATAACCAGAAACAGAAGAGAAAGGACCCAAATAAGTTCAACCAAGAATCAAAAAGGATACATTACCACTGATACCACAGAAATACAAAACCTCATCCACGAATACTGTGAAAATATCCATATACATAACCAGAAAATCAAGAGAAAATGAACAAATTCCTAGAAACACACAACCTCCCATGACTCAGTCAGGAAGAAATAGAACTCCTGAACAGATTAACAATGAGCAATGAGATCAAAGCAGTAATTTTAAAAAACCCTCCCAACAACAAAAGAAGCCTAGAACCATATGGATTCACAACCAAATTCTACCAGACCTACAAAGAAGAGCTGGTACCCAGATTGCAGAAATTATTCCATAATATTGAGAAGAAGGGAATTCTCCCCCGCTCACTCTATGAAACCAGTATCACCTTATGAAACCAGTTATGAAACCAGTATTACCAAAGCCAAGAAAGGACACAACAAAAAAAGAAAACTACAGATTAATATTCTTTATAAATATAGATGCAAAATTCTCAATAAAATACTAGTAAACCAATTCAAGAGGATATCAAGAAGCAAAAACAAAGCTCACAGGGTCATCTCAACAGATGAAGAATGATCATCTCAATCATTCAGATGCAGAAAAAGGTTCCAACAAAATTCAGCACACTTTCTTTTTTTTTTTAATTAAATCATAGCTGTGTACATTAATACAATCATGGGGTACACTGTGCTGGGTTTCTATACAAATTGAAATATTTTCATTGAACTAGTTAACATAGCCTTCATGGCATTTTCTTAGTTGTTGTGTTCAGACATTTATATTCTGCATTTAGTAAGTTTCACCTGTACCCTTCTAAGATGCACCGTAGGCGTGGACCCACTCATTACCCTCCCTCCACCCATCCTCCCCTATCCCCTCTTCTCCTGTGCCCCTTTCCGTATATTCTTATGCTATGATTGGGTCATATGAAAGCTACAAATTAGTTTCACAGTAGGGCTGAGTACATTAGATACTTTTTCTTCCATTATTGAGATACTTTGCTAAGAAGAATGTATTCCAGCTCCATCCATGTAAACATGAAAGAGGTAAAGTCTCCATCTTTCTTTAAGGCTGCATAATATTCCATGGTGGACAGATTTATCAGACAAAAGACTGAGTGCTGACATCACTGCATGGCTTCCCAAGGGGAGTACTTGGAGGATGACTGTAGTGAAATTCAATAACGAGGTACATAGCACTTCTTCTAGAGTGAGTTTGTGAACTTAATTGTAGATATGTATATGTTGGATACATATATTTAGAATTCATAAATCCCTTGATTGCACTAATGTACACAGCTATGATTTAATTAAAAAAAGAAAGAAAATAGAATATATAAATGATAGTTAAATGAAATTAAATTGAATGCTTCTAGCCTCTAGAAGTCCAATGGGCTATATCAATTGTGCCACAGACCCACCTAAATTCAATTAATTTGAACATTCATAAAAATATTTAGCCTTACTCTCATCTATCCAACCAACCTTTCCTATTATTTCTAAAATATTAATTCATTTTTAATTGGCCCATAATTGTATGTATTTTTTTGGCACATAGTTATGCTTTGATGCATATACTAGGCAGTGATCAAATCGAGGTAATTAGCATATCGATCACCTCAAACATTAGTTTTTGTATTGGAAACATTTACAATCCTCTCTTCTGTCTATATGAAAACACCTTATAAGCTATTGTCATTCCACACTGCTATAGAACCCTAGAACTTACTCTTCATGATCAGCTGTAATTCTACATCTTTTAACCAGCCTCTCTCTATCCCCACTCTTTCCTTTGTTAGATCTGGCAACCACTCCTCTAGTCTTTACTTCTGTAGTAGTGTTTTTCAGCTTTTTTATCTCACAACACATTTGAACCTATAGGTAAACTTCTTTGGCATACTTAAATTATGCTGATAAAATAAAAAGAGCATAAAAAAGAATATACTTCCTGTGCTTTGAATCTCTTTAAAAAATAATTTAATTCATGATCTTTAAAATGTTTCATGGCACATCTAAGATCCTCTCATGACACAATGGTTGAAAATCATTGTTCTGTAGCATCAACTTGTAGCTTCCAGAGATGAGTGAGAGCATGCAGGATTGACCGTCTTGTTCTCGAGTTACTTAACATAATGTCCTCCTGCCTCATTTGTGTTGCTGTGAATGATGGGATTTTCTTCTTTTATGGCTGAATAATATTCCACTGTGTATATGGTGTACATGACTGCAGTTTCTTTCTTTCTTTTTTCTTTTTTTTTTTTTTTTTTGCAGTTTTTGGCCAGGGCTGGGTTGGACTTGCCACCTCTGGCATATGGCGCCTGTACCCTACTCCTTTAAGACACAGTTGCCGCCCCAACTGCAGTTTCTTTATCCATTCATCTACTGATGGACACATAGAGGTTAATCCCATATCTTGTCTGTTGTAAGTGGTGCTGTGAGAGACGCAGGGATGCAGGTATCTCTTTGGCATGCTGATATCATTTTCTTTGGATATACCATTTCCTTTGGATATATCTAAACAGTAGAGGGATTGTTCGATCATGTGGTAGTTCTGTTCATAGTCTTCATACTGTCCTCCATAATGGCCAGACTAGGTCACATTCCCACCAATGTTTGAAAGTTCCCTTTTCTCTGCATCCTCACCAACTTTTGTTATTTTGACAATAACCTTTCTGACTGGTGAGAGGACACTTCATAGTGGTTTTGGTTTGTATTTCCCTGATGAATAGGGTTGTTTAGTGTTTTTCATTGATTTGTTGACTTTCGTTTGTTTGATCCCATAAGTTCTTGTTACTCATTGTATACTAATTAATTATTTCAATAGATATTTATTGAGCACAAAATATGTGCTGGAACTATGGGGAGGAACAAATGGTAACGGTGAAGAAACTTCACCCTTAATGAGTTTACTCAGGCTGGAGGTATGACCGAGACATTCTGCAAGTACAGAGAAAGGGCACAGAAATCAGTCTATGGGAGTGGAGGCTTCCTAGGGGAAGTGGCTGGAGCTGAAGGTTGAAGAAAAGGTCAGCACACAGATAGCATACACTAGCACCTTCTCTGGGTTAACACTGTTCACCCCATTCTAGGCTCTAGGAAGTGTGAAGTTATCACTCATAAACTCCAACACAGCTAATGGATCAGAGGTGCGTATGTATGCCAACACAATCAATCAATGGCCTGGGGTGAGGCGTCTTATTTTCTTCCCCAGTGATCTGGGGAACTGCCCACTTCTTGGTATTGAATTCTAAACCAGAGGATTATGACATAGACAGTGAATAGGGTCTCATCCTTACCCATGTGAAATTCAAAGAAGAAGCAGAGACAGCCTGTCTTCAATGAGAGGAAGAAGAAAGATACATGACCCTCCAGTTCCCTGAGACTCTGAAGCTCTTTCAGTTTGTGAAAGGTCCAATCAAACTTCACATTCTTTGGCTCACTGTATGACTTTATCACTAATTTAACGTTCTATAAAGGCTAGTTAAGGATAAGTTTTGGTCCTTGAAAACAAATAGCCTTGATTCTATCAGAAATTGAATGCCAGTGGCTGAACCAAGAGACTCTTGGTTGGATTGACTGAAGCATCAGGGTGGAATGAAACTTGTGAGGACTCTCCGTGCTCGTGGGGAAGCCATTAGTAGTTGCACTGAGAGTCTCTGACAGGTGGAGCAGAGTGAAATGCAAAGTGAAAGCCAAATATTACCAGAGTGGGATGTGCTGGATGTTAGACACTCCCTGGGGCTTATAAGCAATGTAGAGCAACTCTCTATCAATGACTATTACGTGTATATCCTCTTATTCCCTTTTTTGATGTTCATATCCATAGATATCATCTATGATATTCACTAGGCACTTTTGGTAAGGAATGATAACGATGACAACAGCTACAATTTCTTGAGAACTTGTTAAATGTCAGTAATTGTGCTAAGAGCTTTACATACTTCTCTTAACTCTTATGCATTTTCTAGGAAGTACACACAATTCTTTTCCCATTTTACATTTGACCAAGCTGAAGATAGGAGAGATCAAGTAATTGCCCAAGGTTATACACCTAGTGAGGGATAGGGCTAGGTTTGAAGCAGGCTTCTAAATCTTCCAATCCATCTTCTAAACCATGAATAATTACTTTATTTTCAGAATCTCATTTATTTTGACATCAAGCTGGCAATTCTTATTTAATGTATTTCCTAAAGATTTACCTGTTCTTTAATGTTTCCTTTAGACTCTAGACTTGGGGTGGGGGTACAGGGTCAGAAAACTTTCTGTAGATGGCAAGATAGTTAATATTTTAAGTGTTATGAGACGTGTTGGAACTAAAGAACTTAACTCTGCCTTGTGGTGATAAAGCAGCCATAGCAACACATAAACAAATGAACATGGCTGTGTTCCAATAAAACTTTATTGATTGACACTAGTATTTGCATCTTAAACAGTTTTCCCATGTAAAAGAAACATTACTGTTTTGATTTTTTGTTACTATTTAAAAATGTTTAGGTCATACCTTAATCAAAAACGGATCAGTTACAGTTCACCAACATTTGCTGTAAGGCTCCTGAAACATTTTTTTCTCCCTCAGAAAGTCTTTTTCCTCTTGTCTCAGACTCTATCTTTGCTCTCCTGATTACTTTGTCTGTCTTCAGACTGACTTTCAAAGCTAGAGCCTTAGATTAACTATCAATATGTCATTCTCCTTGGTCTCCATCTCCTGTCCTTTGCCTATTCCTGCCATGTTTTCTTATGTGGAAGTTTATTCTTATTTTATTACCTGCAATTTATTTACAAGTCCCACTTTCTTTTATTTGCTCTTAACAATCTCAGTTCTCTTCCAGAAGACTCTTGAACCATTGGAAAATCTTACTTCTCTAGCATGACTTATATTCAAATGGTTTTTTCTTTCCCACTTTTCTCCAGGTTCTTTGGCCTTTACATTACAATTCAGTTTTAGATACAAAAATACAATATATCTGAGTAGCACATAACTTAAGAAATCTGAAAGGATAGTACTATTTTTATGTGTACTGATTTGGTCACTAAAACATTTTTGAGAAAACATTTCCATGAAAATAAATCTTACCAATATTTATTCAATAACTATGTAATAAGCAAAATTAGCATCTAATAGCAGCAAATGCACAGGGTGTACTCAAATGCATTGAATCAATCACCTGTTTTTGGACATTTTGGGTAATAGTGTTTTTTTCATTTTTACTAAGAGCACTTGAGTGAAAATGCTAGTGACTTCCTTCTACAGATCTATGTTTATTTATTTACTCAGATTATGCTCTTAATGCCAGAATGCTATGTTGAAAGCTGTGCATACTATAAAACCTAGTTACTGATAGGTCAGATGTGCCCTACAGAAGAATTTTTATCAACTTTTACCTCTTGGAATAATGTATGAAATAGTCAGTTTCCTCACAGGCAAACCAAATGCTGCATATTAGCAATTGAAAAATACTCTTTTAACTGCTAAATAAATAGGTAAAAAAAAAAGTATGCACTAAAAATTATTAAGAGCATTAGTTTTGTTCCTAATATACATCATCCAATTATTTGCTCAGTTTGTGGGATCTCTTTAACTTTTATGACTTCTTATGATGCAGAAGCTTCAAAAAATTTCACAGACTCAAGCATTTCACGTGTCATTTCTTGTCCTCTCCTGTTTTCTGATGTGGGTATCCTTTTACAACATCCTTCACACTATATTTTTTTCATTTCAGAATTTGTTTTCATGTTCATATTTGAATATTTAATTGAAACAAGTGGCTGTATAGTTGGTTAGAAATATTTATTAAATATTGTTTTATTTCCTTGCTGATTTGAAATGCTACTTTTAGCTTATAGCAACAGCACCATTTGGGGAAGATTTTATGCTTTCAATTTCTTACACTCATGTTTCTGTGCATTCTTGCCAGACTCTTTTAAACATTGCAAATATGTTATAATAGATGAATATCAATCTACTTACTTTTTTTAATCTGTTGGTTTTTGTATGTAATTATAAAATGGGTCTAAAGGTTCCAGGTCAAATTATTCCATCGTTCATATGGGATATTTTTCTTAATCATATTTCTTGGCTGGTGTTCAGTCAGTCTTCTTTCTCTGCATTCCATGGTGACCTCATTGCCATTTTTAATCTTCCTATTATCTCCACACTAGACTGTTGGTGTCTATTAGCACCATCCTTACACTTCCCTGATATCTATGTGACTAGGAGAACTTGCACCTGGTGGAGCCTCTGATTCAATGGAGTACCAGTCAGTTAAATTATAGGAATTTATTGCTCACAGATCTGGAGGCTGGGAGGTCCACGATGATCAAGGTGCCAGCAGACTTGGTCCTGGTGAGGACTCGCTCTCTGCTTCAAAGATGGTGTCTTTTTGCTGCTTTTTCATGCGGTGAAAGGTACAGACGTTTCCTTCCAGTGATTTTTTATAAGAGTTCTAATCCCATTCATGAGGCTGAAGCTCTCACAACAATATCACCTCCTGAAGTCCCCATGTCTTAATGTTATAATGGTAGGGGTTAGGTTTCCATATGAATTTTGGAGGGAAACAAATATTCAGTTGGTAGGATGGGTGAGCAAACTGACCAAGGCCAAATTGCAAGAGAAAAGAATAACAGAGAAAAAAATAGCTCCAAGGTTAGTCTCTCAACTTCTAGTTTAAGGGTTCTTCCCTTTAATTTGTTTTTTGGTTCACTCAAATTTATTGATCACTGTAAATACTGTTTTTTTTTTCCTGTTGTCTTCAACAACAACAAGAGAATGATAAAGGAGAAAAAGAGATGTTTTCTCACATTGATTATAAATGAAATTATCCTGATTTCTGATTTTGCTTACCTATCCCTGCTTTAATGGTAAAAGTTAATGATATAACTTCACTAAAGTTTTTCCTAGAATTATAGTTAGATGAGATATATTTTAAAGAGTCTTACTGTAGGGCAAGATCCTAAGGGTTTTAGAGGTTATTAAAGTTAAGTTTCACACAAGCTAGCCACCCTTGTTTCTAGTGGATGTCTGACAATAGTAGAGGCTCCAAAAATGTAGTTAAACTGAATTCTCAGTATCCGCTCATGTGTTACCCTTGAGTAGTGCCTTCACACACAAAGAACTGTTATTATAAGTACACATGGTCATTTTTTTGTACTTGTTAAGTATTATCTCAGTTGTCTATATAAGTATTAATTATTTTTAAGACAAGAGTGTCCTGGCTTGGTGCCTGTAGCTCAGCGGCTAGGGCACCAGTCACATACAACAGAGTCGGTGGGTTCGAGCCTGGCCCAGGCCTGCCAAACAACAATGACAACTACAACCAAAAACTGGCCAGGTGTTATGGCGAGTGCCTGTGGTCCCAGCTACTTGGGAGGCTGAGGCAAGAGAATCGCTTAAGCACAAGAGTTTGAGGTTGCTGTGATGCCACAGCACTCTGCAGAGGGTGACATAGTGAGACTCTGTCTCAAAAAGAATAAGACAAGGTAAGCCTCCTTCATCAAGACTTAGTCATCACCTTTCTCCCTTGCTCTCCGCCTGCCCTTTCTCCCCCTCCTCCAATTCTCCTTCATGCCTTAAGGCTAAATTAGACGACCTTTCTGTGTGCTCCTAGGATAACTGTTTATACTTCCACCCTGGCACGGACCATTATCCATATTCTGTATAATTATCTGCTTTGCAATTGTCACCTCCTCTAGATTAAAAATCAAGCATAGATTCTAAATGCAGTTGTCATAAACATTTCTTAATAAGTGACTGTATGTGCAACATGCTTATTTACAGCCAACCCAGACTGGAACTGAGGCAGAAAGATGATTTACCAATGAATTTCAAATTTGAAATTACTTTTAGAAACCAAGATATTTATAGAACTTTTTAAAAGTTAAAGCAAATACTTGGAAATTGTTTTTAATCTTTTTTTAAATATCAGTGATCAATTTCCTTCTTGTCCAACATGTACAATACGTGTGTACCAACCAATTACCAAGTCCCAGCACTGATGGCATCTGTTTCTATGTAGGGAAGATGGCTGGACTTAAAATCACCCCAAATATGTAGTCTTGTCTATATAGAGACATATTTCATGAGGATAGAAATGCATTTAGAATATTTTCATGTTCTTCCTCAATATAGAAATCTGTTAGTTACCATAGCAACAAGTGATATAGATTCACTTATTCTCTTTTTATTATAAGAAAAATAAGCAGAACCTGAAATATGTTATCATAAACTTTTCCATTGATGTCTAGAAGAATATTTTTGCGATCATCTAAGATATTTGAAAGAATATGTTAAAATGGGAATTGAAGGTTTCTCCTTAATAAAAAGTCATTGAACTGTTCGCAAAAAAAATTCAAGTGACATATATTTGAAAATAGTATGACATCTTCCTGTGCAGGATGAATATTTTGTTTTTGCTATTTGGATATGAAATGGAGTCAGATTTATTTTAAGGGAACAATATCTGAAACTTAGAAATATATATATATATATATATATATATATATATATATATATATATATAATGTTACTTTTTAAATAATGAATGTTTTCCTTTTTATATATAATGTCCAATCACCAATGAGCATGTTTTATATTTTTAAATAAATAAGAAATCAGTAACCAAAATGGACTTCATTGCAAAAAAAAATATGAACTCTTGAAGAAAATAACAAAGACCCTCAAGGAAATACAAGAATTCTTGCTATTGAAATGATAACCATACTTTTATCATATTGGTTAGGATGTTGAATTGAAATTGATTTCAAATATACAAAATTGAAACATTCTAATGATCAATTAGGAGAGTCACCAAACAATAATTGGTTTTTTTTAAAGCCCTAAAATTGTATTCTATGCTTTTCTTCTGAGCTTTAGACATCACTTTATCTAAATGCTGGGCAATATTTGGATGTTTCATGAGCTCTGCAGGCACTAAGTTCAAGGTCTAATCCACAACCACCCTCACCTGTTCTCCTTCCTGGTTTCCCTATTTCCATAAAAAGTCAGCACCACTGACCCAGGGACATGAATCTGAAACATCAGGACCCCTGGCTCCTCTTCTGAAAGACACACTCCTCACCCCTTCAGAGCCTCCAATCAACTGCCTCCTAATTATTTCCTGAATCTGTTGCACCATCTTCTCTCTCTAAAGAGAACACTCTTTCACCTGACATGCACCTGGCCTCTGCTGGCCTCGCCACCCTCAATTCCATCAGACACTGACCTCTAGACTTCCAAGCTGCTCACCCCTTCCTGTCCCTGAAGGTTTTTTCCTCACTTTTGTGCAGTGTGTGTGAGATTACTCTTCCCTTGGATTTCCTTCCCCACATCGCATGTAATTTACATTACTCATCTTAGGAACACACAGGCCACACCCCTTCGGGGAGGCCTCCCTGAAGCTTTGGGCTGGTTCCCTTTCTCTCTGTGTCCGCAGAAGTTGTTCTAATCTTCCCCACGTCACCCCCTTCACAGTAGTGACTCTACTCTTCTGTCTTGACTGTCACCTTCCTGGGGTCAGGGACAGGTCTCTGCCACCTTTGAATCCTCAGTGCCAGGCATCAGAATTCTGAGAAGAACATGCTTTGCACAAGCCTAAATATCATGGGCTGTCATTTAAGGTGATTTGTTAATAAGATGCCATTACTTCTCGGGTAACTGTCTGCTAACTCTTTTTCAATTAGGACATTTTATTTTTCAAAAGTTCTTTCCAGACATCTTATGCTGAACTAAACTTAAACAGAATGCTGAAATGAAAATGGTGTCAAGTTTTAAAAAGAGAGGAAGAATGCCATCCCTGAAGCAGCTGGCGTCTGTTCCTTGCAGAGCAGATTTGAGCTATTGTTCCAAGATGCTGTTCTTGTGAGCACACAGGAGTTACACGCTGGGTGGGGACACTGAGCCCTCAACTGCACAGCATTAAATAGAACACGATACTCCTGAGTAGGAAAGGAAGAGCAAATAATAAACCCCAAACCTTTAGGTTCTATTATCTGCAGGCAGAAGCTCACCGCTTGCCAGCCTGCTCTGGGCTCAGGGCTCAGGGAGTGTGTCCCATCACTCCCCCAATCTGCTGGACTCCATGTAGGGATAGAACAGACTCAACTGGATGTGCTGGTTACACTGTACTCCAGGCGCTGAATGGCACTAAATGGAATTCTAACAGCTCAGACAAGTACGCCCCACCACACACCTTGCTACCACGAGGAAGTGACCCAGACACTGGAGACCTCTCTTCATTAACCAACATGAGTTAAGGGCTTGAATGGCCACTATTTCTGAAGCGCCAGCTGCTGGAGGCTTCCCAAATGACACCTATCTTACTACACCTTTGAAAACAGGGGGCACCCAGACTCTGAGTCGGAGGAGCTGTAGAGGTTATCCATTACAGCCATCCACACCCTCTCTTGAAATGTATAAGTCTGTGTGTGCAGGGAAGGACCCCCTGACTGGGCATTTACTGTGACAACTCTTCATGCTTTGCAAGGGCGACGCAAAAAGAGGCCTTTGGAGAGTTTGCTGGTCTCTCATGGTCTCATAAATATCAAGGTGGCATTTCCATTAAAAATGATCCAAATACTTTCATTGCATTTTAAGAACCTCAGACTGCAGAGAGAAGCTGGATGTTCCAGTTGTCGGTGGTCACCGTCAAAGGCAATATTCAAATGGCTACAAGATATGATCTGGTTCCTTAGATTTCAACTAGTGATTCTGAAACTCTAACGCCAAACATACAGAAAGATTTCTCTGTTGGGAAATGAATACATACACGTCTGTTCTCCTGCATATGTATAAATGGCTGATTTGTTAGGAGCATTAACACTGAGCTTTCTCCTTAGTAGTAACAGTAATAAAAATAATTTGCATTTGCATAAAACTTCACGTTTGAGAAAGCACTTTTTCACTTTCTAATTTGACCTTTAAAGTCTCTGTGAAATAGAGAGGCAGCCTATTATCTTTCTATTATTCTACAGATTTGGGAAACTGTGGAGAGGAGAAATTACACGCAAACATTAAGAATGTGCATTGTCTAGCTCTACGAGTTATGGGCCTCTGACTTAGGCAACAACGTGGGACTAAAGGGTTGCTGGAAAAAAGAATTGAACAATTAAAAACTCTCAGGTGTATATTCGGCTCCCAGTTAGCTAAGAAATTCAAAATTTGTCACCTAGGACATATGACCAGGGGAAACATCATTTAGTTGATGAAGAGAGGTGAGTGGGTTATTTTGAAACTTAAACATTTCAGCCCAGATATTGGTCATGGGTAAGAAATCCAATCAGCCAGTGAGTGAGAACGTGCCCTGCTGCCCTGGTAGGTGCAAGCCCCAGACAGCATTCTGGAGTTTCGTAGAGAGGTGCTGGTGATTTCGGCCTATGCAAAAGCTGGTGACAGGGAGCAGAAGAGGATTAACAGGTGGCTGGTATCATGAAGTCACACTGGAATCTGACTCAGGTTTTGCAAAGCTCTACTCTTATTTACAAGGAAGCACACAAAGACCTCTTAAAATGCAGTTTCAAATTCAGCAGGTTTGGGGGGAGGTGCTGAGTGTTCCCCTTTTTAACAAAGCTCCCAGGTAATGCCAATGCTGTTGGTCCACAGACCCTCTCTGAGTAGCAAGATGATAAAGAAACACACTGGGACTTACATTGCCCCTCCACCCTCACCTTGGCCACCTCTACTTCTTAGCTAAAGAAGTGGGAAGAGAGAGCTAAAGTGTGGGAATAGGGATTAATCGCCACTGTTTTTCCTACCAGTTGTTCACTTTATCCCTAAAGAAAATATTATCTAATCTTTGCTACTCAGATTCCCTTCTAATGCATTACAGAGAAAGAGAAATGTAAGTTGTAGATGTAGAGGGCATGCATTTATGAATAAAAACTTCTTTCTAAAATCCAAACGAGAGAGTCAAGATATACAGGTACTTCTGAGATATGAAACCTCATTTCCTGTAGGGAGAAGTGACTGGAGTGTTGTGTTTTCTTGCTTCGATTCAGGAAGACGGAGGGATGGCTCAGTGCCTTTGCTGGAATGAGAGCCCTGCCTGGACTGCGCTCCCTTCAACCCCAACTTGTAGTTCTGCTCTTGTTTTAAGACCTCCTGAGATTTCTCTCCCAGCTATTCAGTAAAGTAGATGCTCATTATTCACAGATCTCCTATTTGTGAATTCGCCTCTAAAATTTCATGTAACCCCTAACTCAATACCCACAGTGACGTTTAGAGTCATCTGCAGATGTCTAGAGTGGCCAAATATTTGAGTTGCCCAAATTGTCTCCCCAGGTGAGGTTGCACAAGGTGGCACCTGTCTTCTTGTTTCAGCTCTCATGCTGTAAACAAGAGTCCTTTTCATGGTCTACTTGGTGCTGTATTTTCCAAGTCTTTTACTAGTGATCGTGCTGATTATAAAGGCCCCCTAGAGAAATGCGGAAGTCCTGTCCGGTGTTCCCATATGCAAGGAGGCGTATGGAGAAAATACCTGTGTTACAAAAGCTCCCTTCAGGCATGATTTTCAGCGCTGCTGGCTGGGAGTTCTATATTGGTGATCAATCATATGTATTAAACAGATGTCTTTAAACAGAAACACACATCAAACAGGTCATATACTGATTAGTGGACAAAAACAACGTCACCAGAGGCGCTTAGGAACCTGACCCTGTTTCTCCCCTTGGGAGCAATGGTTCTGTACTCACTCAGTGTTTGCAATGACTTTATAGAACACAGCTACTGTAAACAAAGAGAATTAATTGTAGTTGTCTATATTAGACACCTTCTAGTCAAAGATCAGAGTAATTGATGGGGAAGCATGTGGGTCCTGAGTTCCAAATTCAGTTTGACCCTTAACCACCTGGGAGAAATTTAGCTTCCATGCCGTCCCCTGCAAAAACCCCTCCTTCATAACATTGTGGTGAGGTTTCAAAAGAACTGATGCATCGCCATGTAGCCACACTCAGGAAACATTTAGCACAGTATCCGGCAGGCAGCAGGTATTCAACAATATTAGCTGTCATTATGATGTGGTGTTTGATAGGGCAAGAAACATCAGAGAATGCTGGGGAAGTATATAATACCATAGATAAGGGGCAGGACAGAGATGGGAACATGGTCCTGAGTGTGACACCAGACCCACAGGGGAAGCCTCTGAGAGAGAAGTGAGAAGTGTGCAGAGCGCGTGTACAGCACGCGGCTGGTCGTCGCCCTAAATATAGAGTGATGGGCTCTATGTTGAAAGGCAGGATGGGTAGGTCAGTCAGCAAGAGACAGGAAAAGGGGTGCCTTTGTGTGACTGCAGCTGTTTCAGGTGTCAGATCTCAGACCCCTTGGTTTTGCAGCTTTTTATAGAAATGCCTGTGGAAACATAATGGTAGACAGGGGTGACCGCGGTTCAGCATTTCAGACGTATCGTCTTTTCTCTCCAGTGCTGCAGGGGTTATGCTACAAATTGAAAGATCTAGGCACATGAAAAGGAGCTGACACATTGAGCCAGGAAGTCTTTTCTTCTGCAGAGAGCTTTGATCTGCAAGTTAGGCAATCTGGAAGGGGCGCATTGGACAAGAATAATTCCCTGCTTCGCGCTGGGAGAGACTGCAAGCGTAACAAGGGGGATGAGGCCCACATCTGGGGCTGATGAACTAAATAAGAAAAAGTCTAAATGTGAAACTGGGATGAGGACGGGAGAAACTGGACGCAGGCCATGCCAAGTGCTTCACGCCTCTAAGGTAGTTAAGTTCACACTCGGAATCAGGAGTGGACTCCTTGGGGTTGGGGGTGCTTGGAAGACACTGCTTTTAATTACTACTCCCTGCACCATGGTAAAAACATGCCCTTGTTGTGACCTGCCTCTCACCACAGCCAGTGGAGATGTCGCTTTGCTTTTTAAAGCAGCCTCTTAAAAACACTCACCCAGGTTTGCAAGGGGAAAGGCACGGAAGGGTGTTCTCTTGGGTTTTGGTCCTCTCAGATTTGGCACATGGAAAAAATGGAAGTTTCACTAAGAATGAAAGAGAAATCATCTTTAAGAAAGGAAACAGTAAGCTGGGCACAGTGGCTCACGCCTGTAGTCCCAGCACTCTGGAGAGGCCAAGGCGGGTGGCTTTCCAGCCTGAGCAATAGCAGACCTGTCTCTAAAAATAGCGGGGCACTTTGCCCTAATAGCGGGGCAAAATAGGGCTCCTGGAGTCCCTGCTCCTTAGGAGGCTGAGGCAAGAGGATCTCTTGGGCTCAACAGTTTGAGATTGCTGTGAGCTATCACTCCTTGGCACTCAACCAAAAAAGGAGGTAGTAAGATGGAGGAAAATGACGAATAAGAATTTTAGGCACACAATGGGAAATTCAAGATAGAAATAAAATTCAATGCAAGTTAAATAAAAAACCACCCTGCTAAAGGGGAACAAAAGTTGCTACTGGGGGGTGGGCATTATGCTGGAGGTCACAGATGCTTCACCTCAATACATGCCCTTAGCAGCCCTGGGAGCAAGTATGGTGTCCCTCATTTTACTGGAAAAGAAGCAGTCTCCGTGAATTTTTAAAACTTAGTCAAGGTCACACAGGCAGCAAATTGTAGCGAAGAGATTCAAGCACTTACTTGTATAGCTTCAGAGCTTGAGCTCTTGGGGATAACCCCCACTAAAGTACAGGCTACTGACTGTTCCAGATTCCGCTCGGATCAACTCACCTGATCCTCGCAGCAGCGGGATCTGTGCCCAAGGATACCCGCTGGGTGGGCGCAGAGACCCAGGCACCGGGAAGTTAAGGAGCTCGTGGGTATTTGTGAGAGCCCTGGGGAGGCGCACGGCAGGAAGGCTTGCCCGGCTGGAGACGGTCTTTCCTGCCGTCTGAATTGGTATTGAAGCAAAACCTCGCGGTGTGCAGGTATCGGGGAGTAGCGTGAAGAGGGGGTGATCTGAGCTGTAGGGGGCAGACACTCCATTAGTGCCAGCACTCCTGTCTGTCCTGTTGTCACAGAGAAAATGAAGGATGAGCTGAGGCAGGGCAGAGGTACTGGGGACACAGCCGTAAATAAAGGCCGAGAGAAGAATCAGGCTGGGAGAATGGAGGTGAAGGGGGGGTAGAAAAGAGGTGAAAAGGGGGAAGAGCCAACCTGCCCCTGCCCCTGCCCCTGTGTGGCTCAGCAAGACCCCTGCCATCAGCCAGAGGTGCGCAGGGGACATAGCCCTGGGGGAGCCGTCCCACTGTGAGGTCAAAGGCGGGGATCCCGAGGTCTGTTCAGAAGAACTGAAATCTGGAAGAAGAGCGCTCAGGCCAGCCTGGGAGCTGGGAGTCCACGCAGCAGGAGCCAGAGCCTCAGGGGCGAGGAACGAGGGGCCTCAGGAAGTCATGGACACAGGAGCCCTGGCAGGGCCCCTTGACCCTGAGCTGAGGGGCCGGATGGTGGGGCGGGGGAGCAGGTGGCCCTCTCCACACCCCCCTGCAGATGGCTCAGACCCCGGCCTGAACTCATGCTGGACCTGAGTGGGCTGGGGGCAGGGGCAGGAGGGAGGGTCTGACCTACGCGTAAGTGTCAGCAGCAGAGAGGGGCCTGATTCGTCTCCCACCCACCGGAGTGGTGGCCAAAATCTCAGCCTTTCTGCTTCCACAGAGCCGGAGGCTCCGACTGTATTATTTCACCCACAGTGGCTCTGTTTACAAGTGTCAAAGCGCGAGTCAGAGCGAGTCCTGTGGCCGAGAGATTTCTCCATCTGCGCATAGACATTTCTGGTATATTTCTGCTACTAAGCCAGGCGGCCCCGCCTCCCCGCAGCCTTCAGCTCCACACACACACTCAGAAGGCCCCTTGTCCGCATCTCTGGGCTCCAGGGCAGAGACGCATCTTTCCCGGACTGAGCCATGGCACTCCAAGGACGATTTATTTTAAGGGAAAATCGCCCACCTTTTGGAGTAAATAAAGTTGAGAGCAGTGCTGAGCGGCTTCCTTTCCATTTCCCAGTATAGAAACTCAAGAGTGAGCTGCCTTCAGCTTCAATGGCTCTTCTCAGAAAGTTTTTATTTAGCCGAACAGAAGAAAGTGGAAAAAATAAGGCAGGGCAGGGAAGTAAAAGACATTACAGCTCTGACTTTTATATTAAAAACTATTTCTTTCTCTTTCTCTCTCTGTCTTGTTTGGATTTTTATGAACGATCAGTTGCCCTGTATCTTATAAAGCATCTGTGTAATAGGTAAAGGCGTGGCATACAGGAAAAAGAGGAAAGATGGAACAAAATGAACCAAAATATGCATCTACGGCAATTGTTGTCAATAATATATCTTATAAGAAATGTCCACGGGGCAGCTGGTAGATAAAAATAGCACCACTGTGTGAATAAGGGCTGTGACATTTTCCGTAGAAGCTGCCGTTTCTGTGCCAGGGAGCAGAAAGGCGAACAAAGGATGCAGCCAGCAGTGCCCCTTTCCACGTCTTTCCTGTGTGCGGCACGTGTTGTGTGTTACATAAGGAGCTCACTTTGCCACCGACGTGCTTGGTTCTTTTTCTCTCTCTCTCTCTCTTTGAGGATGACAGGACGCCATCCTACGGGGAGCTGTCAGGCATCAGTCAACGTGGGTTGAAATTAACCACAGTGAGCGACGCCCAAGCAGGTTTCTTCTGAAGGGAAAACGCAGACAATGTCTTCCCAAGAAGTTTAAAGACTGGCATATGCATTATTTATTTCTCCAGCCTTTAATTCAAATAACCAACAGGACCGGGGGAATTACAGAATAAAAGGTTGCACGTTGCATTTCCCGCAATATAGGTGTCTCAACCTAATGAGTCTCTGGGATCCTTGCTGGCTTCAGAATATCACCAGGGGTGATTATAACTTGCAAAAGTCGACCAGGAAAAGACATGTCTTTCTGTGTCTTGGGCTGTAATTAAAGCCACAAGCCATCAGAGAGCGGAGAGGCCAGCTGCAGCCCTGTAAACCTTTAGTACCCTGCCATTAAAAATAGATTACAGCACAAAATATGTACCAAAAAATAATACCAATAAAAAATTTGCACATTTGATTACTATAATTGATTTTTTTTCTTCTAGATATGAATAAATGACCCAGGCTAAATGCCAGTTCCTTGCAAAGAATTTCACTTAAGCTTCACTGAATTGAAAAGGCTCAACCAGACTCAACATTTCCAACTTCCTAGCAAGTAGCAGAAAATCTACCTGACAGTTGCTATGGAAACACGAACAGGAAGAGTGAACCACCAGCCTATAAATCCACAGAGAAACCTTTCTTAATTGGAAGGCCTTTAACCCACACATTTTTCTCATAGCTGCAGAGCTTATTTCTAAAGAGATTATTAAATTCCTCAATTGACTTATGAAGGATGCTTCCCACTATATTACTGCGCTTTGGGTCGCTTGTTCTTTATATCTGTTTCCAAAATTACAAAGCAGACCAGGGATAATAAAAGTTAACACAGATGTTTCAATGAAAAATCCATATGATGTTCTGAAAATAACTTCCATGGCAATGCGGAACAAAAAGAATTCCAACACAGGAACCGAGATGGTGTAGACGTGTTTGTTTCAAAGCCGTGTGCAGCCACCCAGCTTCAGACACCCTGATTTTGACCTATTAAACGCAGGTGGGAAATCCTGATACATTTTTCTGATTTTTCAAAGGGCTGACCAAATGAGAAAAATGAACAAATGAGGTGGTGGAATTTATTTGTGTTGTGCTTTCCTTTGATTTTTTTTTAAACGCTCTTTATAATTAGCAAATATTAACCCACATGTGACGGACTAAACAACAAGCAAATTAGCATCACTTAAGCATTGGGGTGGTTTCGGTTGACTAATTTATTACCGTGAGTCCTCAGTGAATATCATCGGTAGGTTCTTAGAAACTGCATCGTTAAGGGAAACACCATGGGCTCATGGATATAAGTGGGAGTTACATCCCTACAGCATATTTCTGGTCACCATGACAGTACCAAACTTTCAGATGAAGATGGAAATGCTTCTTATACTAAACATTGAAATAAATGTGAGCTATCCATTTAATAAACACAACGAAGCTAATTATTACCCAGTTATTCCAGTTCACAGTCAGCCTGGATCTCCCAGGAGGCACATACTCATTGACCCAGGAGACATGGGTCACACCCCTTAACCCAAGGTGCACATGATTAGAATATGGGTGGAAACCAGAGTCTCCAGATAAAACCCTCTCAGACATGGGGAGCACACGTAGACCTCATAGACATCTATTATTTTCCTTATCAATGCTATAATAAAGTAATAGTGAATGAAATGATGTGACTTGGATCATTACAAAAGTTTTGAGATATGCTAAAATCATAAGAAAGAAAAATAAAATCCTCGTGGACCAAAATAAATGAAGCCCTCCCAGCAACACTGAGAAGCTCAGTCACCTGAACTTGCATGGGGGACTCAGAAAGGACTCTGCTAACTGTGATTCTTGGAAGTGAAGTAAGGGACCATAACACAGTCCCTCTCAGAACTTTTGTTGTGACTCACGCCTTCAAAGATATGCTGCATTTGAACTTTGTGACATGGTCCACATGAGGAGTAGGGGTGAGGCCAGAACGTGTAGAATACAGAAACCCGCCCATGTGCACAGCCACCGTACTCCTTCCTTCCTGCTTTATTACAGAGATGCCCTTCTGCCTCCTCCCAGCCCAAGGTAAGGCCCAATCCCATTCGGGTCCCCCAACCCCGAACCCTCTGAAGCAACTTCCTACAGGCATCATGACCTCTCCTTTTGATGTTTCAACATCTCCCTGACTCCGCTTCTTCTGTCATCAGCATTGACAAGACCTGCAGGCTTTGGGCTCTGCCAACCCTCAAAATGCAAACCAGCCAATCCCTCCACAGCACGCTCACTCCGTGTGCATACCAGGCCTCTATCTCCGCTCCTTTCAGCCTGGCATTTGAATGCATTTTGCTGTCTGTGTCACACCTTCCTCTGCTCTCCCCCAGTCCTTAGAGCCCCTGACTGCTCTGTGTGGGCTCCCCTGGTTTTCTCTCTGCCACCTGCTTCCTACTGTCCATGGCGTGGCTTTCTCCTGCCTGTCTTCCATCTTTTCAGCTGTTCATTGTCTGTCCACACGGTGCTGTTCCCCGGGATCATCCACGAATCCTCTTCCTCTCCACCTTGGTTCCTGCCTTGGGTGACGTCAGCCCCCCATTGCCTGGCTTCTATTACCATCAGTCCACTAACAACTCACAAATGTTTATTTCTGCTTCACCATAAAAGGGGTGATAAAGCATCTACCTCTTCAGACTGTTGAGAGCACTAGAGACAACATTTAAAGCTTGTCTGACACATTCTCCGCGCTCAGTGGAATGTTAGCTATTATTAGCATGCATCTAAGGCACCGCGAGGCAGCCTGTGCAAAGCCCAGCTCACGTCTCCTCCTCAGGGTGTTTATTCCCATCGGCTCCTTCTCAGCAAATTCCCCACTTATCCTTTAGGCTCATTTTAATCAACTCCTCCATCTAGAAGCCACCCTGGACTTTCTTGAGTTGGGGGGCCCCTCTTGTTGGCTGGGAGGAAGAGGAAGGGCATCTCTTTAACAAAGGAGAGAGGTTCCCTGCACGCATGGGTAAATTTCTGTATTCTGCATTTTCTGTCCTAATTCCTAGTCCTCATGTAGATTATGTTTCAAAACTCACTCAAGCACAGCAGGTCCTCAGCATATGCGATATTATTGAAGTTCATATCCTACAGCATATTCATTGCCTATATGCTGTCTCTATTCATTTTAAGAGAGGCAAACTACAGAGGTTTATCCCTTGTTTTATCTCCAAAAATATGTACCGAACCATGATGAAACGAAACTGGATCACTGAAGCAAATAAACCATTCACCAGAAATAGTTACATTTGCTTCTCCTGGTTATCCTGAGAGGTCTTTGGTAAGTTTCTCTTTCATCGTTCCTCATCCCCTTTTATGATCATCTACTTTGTGCCATTAAATTTATGGCAGTGTCTGATATACTTTGGTGTAAAAAATTGCATTAGATAACATGACATTTTCGAGTAATACAGTAAGGTTGCAAAGTATGGGGTGGGGGAGTCTGATGCATGTAAACATATGCTCATCCTCACAGACATTCTTTTTCCAGCATTCAGACTGAAATCTCTCATTCATCTGAAAAACTTTTTTTTTTTTTTTTTTTTTGAGAAAGAGTCTCACTCTGTTGCCCCGGGTAGAGTGCCATGGCATCATAGTTCATAGCACCTTCAAACTCTTAGACTCAAGCAATTCTCCTGCCTCAGCCTCCCAAGTAGCTGGGACTACAGGTGTCAGCCACAACACCTGGCTAGTTTTTCTAGTTTTAGCAGAGACTGGGTCTGGTTCTTGCTTAGGCTGGTCTCGAACTCAAGCAATCCACTCGCCTCCGCCTCCCAGAGCCCTACAGGTGTGAACCACCGTGCCTGGCTTATCTGAAAACCTTAATCTGGTGTCCATCCCGATCATTTAATTGCCTATAGAAAAATCGACTTTCTCTGAAACCATTTGTTTTAATGACATGGACCAAGCCTTCTCCTGGTGAATGTGTGTCCGGATGTTCTCAGACCCTGTGCTTTGGAGACTTTCATGTTGCTGCCACTGAGGCTGGACACAGATTCAAAATATTTAGTCAATGAGTTCAGGTAGCAAATGAAAGAAAACAAATCGGGGAATGGGGGGCTATGTGGCTTCCATCCACCGGCTGTGACAGTAGCAAAAGAGTCTGGGGTCAGTATACTCACTTGGTCATCTCCCAACCAATGAGCACGGACAAAGTACAAGAGCCAGAAGCCCCCCTGACTTACGCAGGTGAGTCACACCCCACACAACCGGCTCACTGGGTCTCGCACACCCTCAGCCTGTCACCTGTGGCTGAATTTCTAATTCAAAGACTCTGTTGGTGTCTAGTGTCACAGACCTCCAACTTATAAAACTTTGACAGAGCCGGGTGGGATAGGATAAAGGCAGCATGTGCTGCTCAGATCTCTACACAACAGAGAAAGGAACCATAGAAATTCCCCATGACAGTTCACTCGGGCTGGGAGTATCTCCCAGGGGAGCTGGGATGGGTAGGTGGTCTCGTTCTGAACCTAGCTTCACCTCTTGCTGACTGTGGGACTTTGGAAAAACTTACTGAAGCTTAGCTGCCTCTCCTGTGAGGAAGAAACCAAAGAACCAGCCTTAGGGGATTATTGACAGAATTCTATGAGGTTATGTGGATGTATTTGTTCAGTACAATGTAGCTATAGAAGGATTGAGCCAAGGCAGACTCAATCTATGTGAGGTCACCTCAAGTGAACATTGTGGCTAAACCTCCCGGTGCTTTGATCAAAGATGGATGAATGATTTAGGTCATATATTGTTTTACCACCTGGGACATCATTTAGGATTTGAACACTAATAACTGGGAGCCATCTCTTGAGCTCTGACTATGAACACGTAATTTCAAAAATATCTTTCATGGCAGTTCATTCTCAGCTCTGCTTTTAAAACTCAGAAATAGAAATTTTACCTTGTTTATTGAAAAAAAGACACGAAATGCTGAAATAACTTTAGTGACATCTCTGTATATTACAGGATAATTATATATTGGACAAAAAGCAAGTTTTCAGTACAGACCTTGGAGGCGTATTTTGTTTGCTGTGCTTTTCTATAAGAAGAAAAAAAAATAATCATGGCCGAAGCATTTTCTAAGCAAGAGTGAATTTGGAAGTCTGGCTCACTAATCTCATTCACCCATCATTACCCTGCCTGTAGAGATTCTTTAATGTGATACTGTAGAACATTCTGCTTCATAGGTAACTAATTCAGCCTTCATTATAACACTTAAATATATGTAGATATTTTAAACCCTCATCCTATTTTTATAGGTGAGACAGTCAAGACTCAGAAAAGTAAAGTACTTTTTTTTTTTTGCAGTTTTGGCCGGGGCCAGGCTCGAACCCATCACCCTCAGTATATGGGGCTGGTGCCCTACTCCTTGAGCCAGGTTTACATGAGCATATGTTTACATGCCCAGAAAAGTAAAGTACTTTTTATAATTCTGCCACGAATTAGAATCAAGATTCAAACTCTCCTATCTTGATTAAGGAAGGACTTAACTTAGTCTCAGCATATTATGTTAGAGAGGCCTGGTGGCTCCAGGTAGTAGCCAAAATAATCGAAAAGAGCAAATCAAGTTTTAGCAAGGAAAAGAACATTTATTAATGATTTGCATGGCAAACCAGTTGCCATCTTTATGACTGCAGACTCTGTGGAAAGTGCAGTTTTGGGGTTTTATACACAACTTTGAGAAAGATCAGCTGCTGCTTAGAAGTTTCCCAGAGTCTTAATTAACTCTCTTCTCTAAACAACCCACAGCAATATCTTGATGACACCTGTCTGCAAGGTCTTTATCACTTTAATTCCTATAATAGCCCAGGTCAGTCTGACCCAAACCAATTCAAAATAGCTTAACCACATCTGTCATCCGCCCTGCTCATATCTAACTAACTGCCCAATAGTACCACTCCGCCTTATCCGTATTACACTTGTTTCATAATGCCAATACTCTTTACTCTTTTCCCCTCCTTTCCTACCTTCTTTCATCTTTCTTTCTTCCTCCCCTCCTATCTCTTTGTGCACCCATTTTCCACTGCTTGAAGCATCCACCTAATTAGCAATTTATTTAATGTGGCACCATTGTTGTTTTTGTCTTTATTAAAGGAGGAGTCCCCCAGTTCAGTGCCATGTCCTCTCATCAGGACCGCCACAAGGCTCTCTTAGCTTATCTTGCCCAAACTCAACCACAAATCCCAAGCATGAGTGAGGGATTGTGCATGCTTTGTGCCCATTTACTTATTCAACTTGAGCACCATGTCTGCATTGTATCAAGGTAGATTTACAAAATCATGGACTAGGAGACCTCAAAATTTTAGGAATGGAAGTTTTTATCACAAATTGAAATTCTGCTTTATAATAGTCAAGAGAAAACATTTCACAACTCGAATTTTCTCCTAGTAACAAACATGATTCATATATATGCAACATTGTCGAGATGGTTTTCTAATGGTTGAATTAGAAGTGGTTGACATTCTTTTCTAATGTATAACTCAAGGGAACAAATCCAGAGGACTAGAAAGTACCACAGTGCATAGGTTAGAAAATATAACTGTTTGAGGGAAAGAGGAGCCACATGACACAATTACTGGCCTCAACCAACCTAACAACCTTTCTCCAAGATATATCGGAAACAGAAAAATGATCTCCTTTTAAAAAACTTCTGGGTTTTTGTGTGTGTGTATGGCTTATGCTTTTTTTCTAAAAAACTCACAAATCTCCATTTTTCTAACTTATTTCTCAAAGAGGACTAAAAATAAGAGAAGATATACCAGAACCAGCACTTTTGCTTATTAAAAATTACTGGGTGAGGGCAGCGCCTGCAGCTCCAAGGAGTAGGGCACCAGCCCCATATGCCAGAGGTGGCAGGTTCAAACCCAGCCCCGGCCAAAAACTGCAAAAAAAAAAAAAAAAATTACTGGGTGAATCTGATTTCTTTTCTGAATGTATTCATCTTCGTTCATTCTTCATGAGGTTTTTGTTTCTAGTTCTTATCTTAAACATTGTTATTGTTGTTAAATTTTAAGCCTTTTTAATTTTGTGAAGACAAAAAGTGGAAACCTAATAAATACATGTGTATGTAAAAATTAAAAAAAAAAATTAGTGGGGAAGGAAACTTTTGCCTTGATATTTTTCCTTTATTCTCCCCTTTCCCATGAAGGAGGCAAAGTTAAGTGCAAGTATCCAGAGTTATTTATAGGACTTAATGAATCAGATTCTTGTAGTGCACAAGCCTTTCAGTTGCTTTAGCAACATGTGGAGCTATTAATATATTAACTCTGAGAGGCTTCCTCCCTTCAGTAATGTTCATATTGCTTCAAAATGTT
>CAUYRH010070329.1:0-25383 GCA_963574655.1 Perodicticus potto
CTTAACACAATAACTAAGAAAATGTGGTGAAAGCTATGTTAACCAGTGATGAAAACATTTCAAATTGTATATAAAACCAGCACATTGTACCCCATGATTGCATTAATGTACACAGCTATGATTTAATAATAAAAAAAAAAAAGCTCTGTGGTCTTCCTCCCAATTAAAAAAAAAAAAAAAACAGCCATTTTTAGATATTAACTTATTGTATCACTGATTAGCTTAACTACAAGAAAACTTATTTAGTTCAAAGGATGGGAAGAAGCACAGACTGTTTATGGCACATTTTAGCATAACTGCCCATTTCACATATACAGTCAACTTCATTTACATAGATGATAAAAAATTATATTCCAGAATAGAAGGAATTGTGAAAATATTTTTAATAGGATTTTTTAAGGAAGCAAAAACCTTCAAAACAACAAAATCATTAAAACATACTTGAGACACAATTAAAAAGGTCCATAGTTATGTAGAAACATGAACTGTAACTATGGCTTTAAAATTTTTAATTCAGAACAGAAATCATCATTTATCAAATAACAAAACAGTTAAGTAGATAATACTTTAGAATCCTAAAAATGAAAAGTACTCAATTTTAAGGTTTCCTTAAAAATAAATAAAAATAAAACTTTGATGCATCTAAACTTAATTCTGTTGTTGGCTGTGCTTTATATACGTTACAGAAGGCTTTAATATTGAACATATTATAAACTTTTAGATGAGAAAGGGTATAACCTATATTAAGTGTAACAGGTGAACAAACTCTTAAAAAGTAGGAACTTTAGAGGAGCGCTTCTCAAACTCTGGCCAAGAACAATTATTTCTTTTCTTTCACTCTGCTGAGAACCATGAAGGGGTCCTAGTGACCATGCAGTTCATGACACATGTAAATTACCATGAAAGTGCTAATGTTCCATAGCATTCAACAAGTCAAGTCTGCTATCCATCTGCTTGGACGTCTTGGGAATGTCTAATTGCTAGAAGATTCTAATTATTTTCAATTTCTGAATTGACTCTGTAATAACTTTTGAGATCAGCACCAGTCTACGTTTTTAGAAGCATTACTTTTGGGATCAACATAATTACCTAAGCTTTCACAAACCATATTTCATGCAATTCTAATGCTGAGGAAGAAACACTGATACAGATGGGTACACGAAAAGCCCAAACTTCACCCCTACACAATTATATATGTGTAACAAAATTAAACTTGTATCCCTTAAATCTATTAAAATCAAAGAAAGAAGAGAATTGTCTGTGTAGAGAAAAAATTTCCTATTAGACCCTAAACTCCATGAAATCAGAACATATCATCTCAACCACTGCACAGTTTATTATTTGTTACATTATCTTTTATGTTTATTTATGTGAATAGGAACTGTTCAAGTATAGGAAAACTTCATGTACTTAACCCATACCAACTAAAATTTATAGTTGTCTAATTAGACAGACTGAAATTTATTCATGAGCTTTGAAAAGAGCATTTAAAAAAGCAACTTAAAAGTGATGGTATTTGACTTCCTGAAAGAAATAAAGTGGCTAAATAGTTTGGGGTTGGGGGAAGAAGTGTGGATCTAGTCAAGGAAATTACTATGTTTCAGGTTCAAAAACCATATAAGCACATAAAATACTATGATAACTTTTTAGTAAATAAACTTGTTTCATGTAATTATTACTTTTCTAGAATTTCTTTTTCGGTCAAAACTGTCTTCTAACAGAAGAGTATCTTTATACATGTATGTCAGATTTCAAGGAGGTCACCAAAATGAGTACCTAGTAAATAAACTGATCTCTAAAAAGCATATATTCCATACTACATGCTGAAAATCGTCTTATGCAAAATAGCTTTGGCTTAAGTATAAAGATTCCCGAAGAAAGAAGCTATTTAGAGTCACCTCTTTGAATAGGAAAGCAGGACCTTGTTAATGACATAGAGAATAATATTTACCTTCTTACTGCTATGGTAGGGAAATACTCACCTACATACCCGCGAAAAGCTGCACCAAATTATTCAGACATAAGTTCAAAAGGTACTTGGCTATATCAGAACAGTCTATTAAGCCATGTGGAACTGGAATTCATCAAGAGCTCATGGTTACTCAAATTTATTCAGGGGGTGATGTTATAAAGACTCTAATGAGCATTAAAATAGTATGCCTCTATCATGTTTTTCTCCTCTATATTTTTTGAGAATATTTCATATATTTATTTTACAAATGGCTTCTATGAGAAAATAAATTTGGGATATGACAAGTTAAACAAAAGGTGAGTAGGTTTATTTCCTGAAGTATTTCACAGAACTTAAATATGCTTGTCCAATAGAGTAAAACACTATAACCTAGGTGGAAGGTAATGGCTGTCAAGCTGTCCTATTTGGTAATAGCTGGAGTAAAATCAGCACTAGTAAATGATTGTGAGATCAACTATATCCCCACAAATATAGTAAGGGGAGACTCAGAGAACTGTGCCCAGGGACTTCCTCTGGCATTTGTTATAGTCAATTTAAAAATGTTTTTATGAAATAGCTTAAACATAGATATTCCCGCATTCATCTTAGAATTCTTGTTTCTTCACTTATCCAAAATACCTGGTAACAATTTGGCAAACTGAGGAAGCAGGTTCTGGCTGGTGTCCATGGTAGCTAATCTTCAAAGATGTCCTAGGATCATTTGAGGTTATTCTATCTCTGGTATCTTACTCTGATCATTTTTATTGTGTACACTGAAATTATATCTGAAAAAAGAACTGATTGCTCAACAAAAAATTATTTCATAATATATATGGTAAAAAGAGACATGATTAATCATTACATAAGCAAAAATGTTGGTCTCATTATTAGGAACACAAGAACAAAGACTATGAATTGTCATTTAATGTCGTTAAAAAGACATAGAGTGGGTGTTTTTCTTTTACTGAGGTGACCATGCTAAATGAATCAAACAGAAAATGAATCCATAGGGAAGTAGCATGATGTACGCTGGATTTCCTAATTTGTTAAGTCTTCCAGTGGATGCCTTTGAGTGGATGGGAGAGTAGACAAAACGGGCACAAGGATTAATGGATTAGAACATTTAACTGGAGTAGGGCACCGGCCCCATATGCCGGAGGTGGCAGGTTCAAACCCAGCCCCGGCCAAAAACTGCAAAAGAAAAGAACATTTAACTGGTATGAAAATACTTAGATTGAGTAAATTTCTGAGCCTCTTAGTCTCCCAAGCTTGTGTGTTTGCTTTGCAGGAAATCTAACTTACACATAATGGGAATCTATACAAATTTTAGGGTACGTAATGTAGTTCTTAAACATTATTCTTTTTTAAAGGGCTGTCTTAACACCATCAGATAATCTTTCTCGGTTCTGGTGTGTAAGTCAGGGTTTAGTAACAGTTACGGGACATGATTGTAAACAGAAATGCACCTTGACGTGGACTCAGAAATCCCTGTCCTGGATAACTCTGGATTATTCTAGCTCCAATCAACTTCTTAATCTTTATGATAAAGAAAGGAAGTTTAACAAAGTGCCTCTTTACTTAAATTTAGCCAAGGATAGGTCCAATATAAAAAAGAATTAATTACTCAATACAGATCATCAATTATGTTCTGTCCCAGCATTTTAAAAGAAAACTCAAATACTACCTGTTTTTCCTTAGACTGAAAACTATGCTAACCAACTCTCCAGGGAAATCCTCCACTACGTCCATCCTTTCTCCAACATGGGCTGTTTATTCACAATGATTTGAACAGCATTAGGTGATTGTATATATATATATCTATAGCATGTCCTGGAAATCATAGAGGAGGTTAAGTACTTTGTAATCAAGTGTCGTTGTTCCAGAAACCTTCTCTGGATCAAATTTTAGCATCCACTCAGGAAAGGAACATGGCCTGCATTTCTTTTAGGTAAGTGAAAGTCTGTCCATCTTCCCTCCATTGAGTTAAAGGCTTCGACTGGGCCTTTGTAAACACCGCTTTTGGGCTGGTAAAGGAAGGGCTTTTGTACCGCTAACTGAAAAAAGAACACATGTATACCCAGCTTTCTTTTTTTATAGCAGTGAATAGTATTTGCTTTTACTACTTCTACTTGTATACTGGATTTTGGTTAACTTTTATTTGTATTTGCCTCACCCTTTCAATGGAAAGCTTTATTCTCTTTGATGAAACAGAAATTAGGTAGTTCTGTTTTCTCGGTTTCCATCACACAGTTTCCACTAGCGATTCATGTCATCAATTTTATTATAGCTTATTAATTTCTCAATTCCTTGCATCTAAAGAGGCTCCTTGTACCCATTCTCATTTGACTCTGGCACTGTTTGGAAGTTCCACTTTTTTCCCCCCCCAAACCTCACTTCTTCTTGAAATGTGCCCTCCCTGATGTATTGTTTCTTTTTTTCCCCTTTATTCATCCTTGACTGTAGAGGCCTCTATCATCTTTGTTTTTAATAGCTCATGGTCCACAAGTATAATCAAATCTGATTCTTTATCTCCTTCATTCTTTGCGCCTTTTGGAATTGCCCATGCCTCTTAAGTCATATTCTCTTTTGAAATCTATGACTTTGAAAGTACAACTAAGTTTTTCTGTAATTTTTAAAGCCACTTTATTAAATTCTAAGAAATATGACTGAGAATGGCCAGAGTTTCCTTCCTTTGCTTTCACCTCCCAGTTTTTGAAAATAGTACTTTCTCAGGAGGTGACCCATATGTTAAATTCATAGGTCTTTGTTACTTGGAATTCAGAGCAGGAAGACTATTCTCCTCACTCATCCTTTTCCTTCATGGAGATGAGCACAAAGTCAATAATTCTTTTCATGTTAAGCTTTTAAAATAATGTTTAGGCTCGGTGCCTGTGGCTCAATGGGCTAAGGCGCCAGCCATGTACACCTGAGCTGGCGGGTTCGAATCCAGTCCAGGCCCGCCAAACAACAATGATGGTTGCAACCAAAAAATGGCTGGGCGTTGTGGTGGGTGCCTGTAGTCCCAGCTACTTGGGAGGCAGAGGCAGGAGACTTGCTTCAGCTCAGGAATTGGAGGTTGCTGTGAGCTGTGATGCCACTGCACTCTCTCCAGGGTGACAGCCTGAGGCTCCGTCTCAAAAAAAAATAATAATAAAATAAAATAAAATAATGTTTAAATTAAAAAAAAATTCCGTTAGAAATCTCAATGACACCTGTCCAAATCTTGCTTAGGAAGCAATTTTATAATCATTTTAAATATAGATTAATCTCTTACATTCAGAACACATGGAACACATGGGAACTGTTCTAATTTGGACTAGGGCATTTTCTAACAAATAGTCACGAAAGCTACAAAATGTTCCAAAGTATGTGGAGCAACACTACAGTTAAAATAAATAACTCGTTCACTAGATTTTATTTTGTCATTTCAGTGGATTTTATTTTGTCAAGATAAGGAATAAATTCCTAATAAACCTACACTTGAAGAACCCTCAAGATACTCCATGCTCATTCTTTACTTAGTTTATACAGGATTGCTGAAAGGTCTACTTTTTCAAAATTTCTATAATTTTAAAAGGACCCATAAGTAACTGTTGTTGGAATTTAGGAAAACATCAGCAGTGCTGCTGCTCATTGGGAGACAGGGCGTACCACTGGGATGGCTTTTGTCAAATGCCCTTCACTATAATTGTTTTTCTGCTTTCTAGATGTCCATATAGATACTCGTACTTATGTTACCTGCTGAGGATGGAGCCTTCTATGAAGTCCGTCCATTAAAATTCATGCAAATAAAACAAATTTTAAATATTCCTCCCTCAGAAAAATTAACCCTGTGTAGGGTTGTATGAAGTGAATAAATTTTATATAAACATAAAATTTCTACTCCAATAAAATTTAACCTCCTAATGGAAAGATTTAAGCTTTAATATAGATACTCCCCAGTGCTTAGAACAAGGCTTTGATGATAACAGAATGTTAAATGAATAATCTTTTGTGAAGCCACTGACATTTTTAAATAAGACTGGTCGCATTTGGAAATTCTTAATAAGAAAAAGTTTTTAAAAAACGAATGCTTATAATTATTTTTCATAGTATTGTTTGTAATCAAAAAGGGAAAAAACATAAAAGTTCAACCATCAGTAATTCTCTAAGGTAATGAAGGTCTATCAATATAAGGTATTGTATGAAGATGGTAACACTGTGTGGGATAGTATGCAAAACAAAAGACACGTATGAAACTGAAAATAAGATAGATTCACTTGTCACGACACAAATAAGGAAACAAATGTGTTTTCGTGTTGACACATTCAGAAAGAAGTCATGCCTTATGATTCTCTGAATTATTAGGGGAAAAATAGGAAGAGCCATCCTCTTTCTTTAAAGTTAAGATTAACATCTTAATCTCACTTTTCTACAGCTGTATTTAAATCTCCCACTCCCTAAGAGAAAGTATTATGGGTATTCTTTATTTCTTCTTTACACATTAGTGTATTTAGCTTTTGTGTGAGGTTATTGTTTATTTTCAGGGACCCTGTATTAATTCCATAACTAGAAGTTAAGGCTATAAAACAAGAACTTCCACACATCTACTAATAATTCTAAAATCAACTAGAGAAAGGATTGAACCACATTCTAAAACAAACTATGCAAACAAATAAACTATATTCCTTTGTTATATGAACTTAAGTACGAACTGCTTCACTGGACAAAAATTAACATTCCTGGAAACCTGGACCGGTAGGACTGTGAGGAAAAGCTGCCTCCAAGATTTACACAGCAAGTTAAGGGAGATGCCGAATGTGCAATTCAGGGCAGCGTTGACTACAGCAGGTGCTCAGCACAGTACTCATAGAGGAAGGTGTATGTGTCACAGCTGCACTTTGACGTAGCTCCCTTAACGAACCACAGCCTTCACCATAACTTTCTTAGAAATTCTCTACCCTTTCTTACGTCAATCTGTCCTTCATATTTTAGAAAAAAAGAAAAAAGACATTAAGACAATCAAAAGGCCTTCAAGTAAGAATGTAAAGGAAATCAGAGCTGTTGTCATCTTCTTAAAAACAAAGGTGATTTCACTGAACTGGCTAGATGGTTCCCTACCATTTTGTGCCCATCCCTCCAAAAGGTAATTGTTTTCTTTTGTAGTTCTGGCAAATTCTAAAGCAATTCCAAAATAGCTGTACCTTCTTCCAACAAAGTCCAGACTAGATCTTGATGTCTAAGTGAAAAAGGACACAGGACAGCCAATGACAATGCTATTGATAATTTTAATGATACTAAAATTAAGCTTTAATAAGAATACATTTTTCCAATACATCATATGTGCCTAGGGTCCCTTCCTCTCAAGCCTTCCTCCTCATTAGCACTGTCAGCATCAACAAAACCAGATTGTCTCATGTACTTACAAGGGGACGATTAGAAAACACCTAAGCACTTCACCCAACATGTCACCTTTTACTGTTTTAGATCCCTTCGTATTAGAAAGACGTCATACTTTAAAATTATTCACTCTGTTCAGCTGGATTTTCGGTTTCACTGTTTGGTTGTTCTTCTTTTCCTTAAAAACTCGATATATTTATCCTTAATTATTAGTCACATAAAACAAAATGAGAATCATCATTGTACTCATTCAGAGTTTAGTTGGAGATACCGATTTTGTATTAGGAGTCAAGTGTCTCCCAATGCACAGATAAATCTAAGAACATTTCAATATGATAATATGAGGTCTGATACAAACCCACACCTCATATTTATAGTCTGATTTTCCTGTCACTTTTGATACTTAATTTTAATTTATAAACAAGCTGAGACCACTTCACTTCATAGAAGTTAATCCCAAGCCAAATACATTTTATTTCATCTACCACACTAGCAATAGACCCCTTTGGGAATTTCTCTACATGAATATGGATGACAAGACCATTTCTAGTAGAAAGTGAATTAACAAGGAAATGGAGGACTCAAGCATTTCACTTTCCTGTATATCTGAGATATTCTGAACTTAGTAGATAATAGCATATGGTTACTGTTCAGGCTTCAGTCTTTCTGCTAAGAATTCTTGATTGTTTAAGGCTCCAACCTGCTTACTGTGTTTTAATGGGCTGTTATGCCAAATCTGCTCAAAGTTTTTCACGCAGGATAAAACAAACAAAACAAAGCCAAACAAAGAAAAAAATGACTAGAGCTATAGGAGTCTTTTGAAGTTATGCCAAAAAAAAATCAATGATTTCTGCAAATGTACACAGCCAAGATGTAGCATACTTGGCACATTTTTGCAACATTTAGAAATATAATGCACTTAGGGGAATAACAAAAAGAGAACGCTCGCTGAATTCAATCTATAAGATTAAAAAGAATATATTCTTACGTGAGAAGTACAGTCAGAACCCAAACATTCTGTTTGGAGTTCTACGAAACTGTTATTAATATCTTCTCTTTTTAAGGTCTGAATTTGGAAAAAAAGTTGGCAGACCTTATCATTTAAAGAAAAATATTTTAGGTATATCTGTCATGTGATTTTTATACCCTAACCAACTTACATTTCACAATCATAATCATGTGTTATATACGCATGTTCTGATTTTCAAGGCATTCTCTTATAAAAGCTCAGTTGATTTTCACAATTCTGTAATGTCAGTGTAGACAGGTTCTACTATCAAGGGGAGGTAGAGTTATTTCTGTGGACTTAAACAGCTAAGTTGCAATAAAGCCTTATATTGATAAATATGTTTTACTAAATGGAAATATTTCAATTTATTCAAAATTTGAGGTTTATGGGAGATTCCCTGAATAAACATTCAGGCAACAGAAGATGATCTTCTTAATTCTACCCACAAAAACCAAAACATAACAATAACAAAACTGAAAAGAAAAACAGTCCATAAATCTGTTCACTAATCTTTAGCCCACTAACATGAAACTCCTAAGTGAGTTCACACGTCTGCTTTTGCTGCCGTAGGAGCCTCCCAACTAGTCTTCTCACGTCTATGTGGCTGCACTCTGGATACTGAGTGATTTTTTCTGAAAGGCAGGTCTGATATTGTCACTTGCCTGCTGAAAACTCTTCAATGGCTCCCATTTCTCTCAGAATGAAAGATAAAAGGCTAAACTTATAAAGCACTCTTCAGTCTAACCTTTCAATGAAACACCACCTCCACTCCTCCTTCCAGAGAAAGAACCTCAGTTAGGTGAACATGTTCTCTCTCTCCCTGTTCTTTTGGGCGTGTGTTTTTTCTGCTTGGAACTCTCTCGTATCTTTATCTGGAGATGTCTAAGTCATCCTTAAGGTCTCAGCATACACACATCATCTCACTGAGGAGACATCTTCATTCCTTCCAGATGAAGTTAGATGCAACTGCCATGTCTTTCTATGCTGGAATTCACACCACTTTCTTATGAGCTCTTGTTTTACACGAGTATTTCCTTCACTGACTCTAACTACATGAGGAAAGGATTATGTTTGTCTTGCATACTTTGTCTCTCCAGGGTCAGGTCATTGTGTCAGGAGAAAGAAGAGGCTCAAGAACTTGTGTTCAATGAAAATAGCAGTTTCAGTTAATCTACCAAAATATGCAATATTTCAATTAAAGTACCTTTAAATTGATCAGCACTGTGGACTATGAAACAATTTTCTTAATGTATCAATTTCATATATTCATTAATTCAGCTGAGATAAGAATAAAGATATATTTTGGCCAGGTGCCTTGGGCACACACCTGTAATTCTAGCACTCTGGGAGGCCAAGGCAGGTGGATCACTTGAGCTCAGGAGTTGCAACCAGCCTGAGCAAGAGTGAGACCCGATTTCAAATAAAAATAGAAAAAAACTAGCTGGGTGTTGTAGTCCCAAGTGTAGTCCGTGCTACTCAGGAAGCTGAGGAGAAAGGACTGCTTGTGTGCAAGAGTTTGAGGTTGCTATGAGCTATGACACCATGACATTCTACCCAGGGTGAAAGAGTGAGACTATGTCTAAAAATAAATAGAAAGAAAGAAAATAAAGAGGGAATAGAATGGAATGGAATGGAAGGGAAGGGAAGAAGAAGGAAAGAAGGAAGGGAAGGAAAGGAAAGGGAAAGGGAAGGAAAAGAAGAAAAGAAAGAGAGAGAGAGGGAGGGAGGGAGAGAGGAAGGAAGGAAGGAAAGAAGTTTAACACATACTTTACAGAAATAGTTTAAGATATCCTGGGTAGAAAAAAAGTGATGGTATTATAAAACTCATTTAGAAAAAACTTCTTTGAGGAACTATTAATTATATATACTAAAAATGAAATATAATCATTTAAAAAGAAAAATGATGACTAGGCTCCTTTCTGAACTAAAAAAAGAATTTTTTTACTCCTTTGGTAATAGAATAGCAAGCTCCTTGTTGACGATGTTCCAATAGCAGCTACAGAAGCCAGGGATGGCAGGGATCTAGGGTGCAGGCCAGAACTGACTTTCTGCTCATTCATATCTCCACTGTTTCCCTTCCTTTGCAAACCATATATAATATAGAAAAGAGAAGAAAGAAGAGAAGATAGAAGAATCATTAGGAAGCATTTTCAGGTGCTTTTAAAAAAACTTTCAGTCCTTCTAAAACAACCAACTGAGGGGAAAGTAAGCAAAACAATACAGCAACTAGCAATTCCACTTGCACTGAGCTGTCCAAGGAGCTTTTGAATGTGACACTTGGTTGTTCTTTAATAGACTGTTTCAACACAGAACACACAGAAAATAAGAGAGAACACAATTTTTCAAAAATGAAGCAATATCAAATGTCACTTAATTACCTGTTCATAATAGTGGATGTTCTCCTCAGCCATGTCTGTAAATGCCGACTTGATATCATTTTGCATATTCAGTTTCCATCTTTCCCAGTCTGCTTTGAGGGCGTTATTAGCGCATTCCACTTTATCTTCAAGTTTTCCAATCTCTTCTGTCAGCTGAATCAGGTCACAACCAGATATATTAATCTATGTATTCTTGCCATTAGATGAATTTACTAAATTTAAGTCACACATTATCTAAAAACAGTGTAAAAATAAGTCTTTCTTTGGAAAAGCCATTAGTATTTACCATGTTGTATGCGTTAAAGCAAAAAACACTCATTTAGTGAGCACTGGTGAGAAGAGAGGTCTAAGGTTTGCCACTAATTAGAATTTGACCTTGACTAAGTCCCTCAAATCCTGGGCTTCAGTTTCACTATTTATAAAACAAAGAAAATTGAACTAAAAAGTATCTCAAAAGCTTTTTGTACTACTAATTCATTACTACTTATCATTTCTGGTGATAATATTATGTTAAAGTTTTATTCACTTCAGCTCTACAGTTTGCTCCTCATTTTTCCATTGTGCTTAACAGAAAGCTCAATTATCTGAGATGTTATAGCATCTAGGCCCAGGGACTAAGTTGCCAAATTTCACTCTGCTGGTAAGAAAGGCAGGTTTATATTTCCAGATGCCCAACTCTTAGTCCATGGGTTACTGGACAGGCTTCACATAATATTTATCCTTATCCTCACCTGACCCTGCCACCTTTCAGCATGAAATCCATTCATTTATTGTTTTATTTTTGCATATTGCTATCCATTTATATTATAGTTATTCAAGTATTCAGCACATATTTATTAAGTGCCTTGCCTATATAAGGCATTTTTCTAGGTTCTAGAGGTTTAGTAGTGAAGAAAACAGACAGAAATCCCCCTTTCACCAGAGCTTATAGTGTACTGGGGAGAGAGAAACTATACGTGAGATAAATACAATATAAACTACCAGCTGATGATAGAGAAAAAGGAAGCAGAAAGGTGCATAGGGAATGTTAGGGTGCTGCAATTTTAGATAAGGTGTCTGGGGAAAGCCTAAATAAGAAAATATCACTCGAAAAAATATCAGAAGTAGAGGTGAGAGTAAACCATGGAATTCTCCGTGTAAATGCGTTCCTGCTACAGAAAACAAGGACAGCTGCCTGGTGGTGGAAGCAAGGGAGCTTGTTCAGGAAGAGGAGAACAGCATGGTTATAGCAAAGTTAAAAAAAAAAAAAAATGAGGAGCAACAGTGAAAAAAGAGGGTAAGACATGGGAAATTAGGTCAGAGCAGTAGCGAGTCTCCAGATCTTACTGAGCCATGTGGTCTAGGGTAAGGTTCTTGGATTTTATTGTGTAAAATCCAAAGCCAAGAAGATTCAAGCAGAAATGACTCTCTCTCTTATGTTTTTAAAAAGAGCATTATGTTATATGTTACCACCATTTTATAACTAAAAGGACTTGTAAGAGGTCATCCCATAAAAATTCCTATTTTAAGACTTTAAAATGTAAAAATATATGTCTTAGAAGCAACAAATATCTTACTTCTAAAGCTTGCGTGAATTAACTCATTTTTTTAAACATGGAATTTCACTTCTCTGTTCATATTTCGCTGGAGCCAAATATGCTTTCATTTTCTAAAAAATAGACATTTGGTATCACATAAATCTTATATTACCTACAGATGATCCATTTCAGTGGCGAATTTGGCTTACATGTTTTTATGTGTTTTTTCACTTTCTGTTGCAGGGTAGAACTCTCTCAGTGAGGCCATTTATAATTTAAGGGTATGTGCACTCTTTTAGGTAATTATTTTGCTAAATCTTAGATAATATGTCTACTGGGATATTATTGAATAACTAAGAACGGATGCTAGGGGATACGCTAGAAGTAAAATTGTTAAGAGGCCAAACTCAAAGAGGACCTGGATCTGCTAGGAAAGCATAGGGACTGGTTAGAGAGCCTCGCTCCTTGGGACTGCGGGATGGAGTTGTGCCATTTGCACAGCCAGATGAAGATTATTCACAAACTGCGCCCCCTGCATCTAGGATCAAGACGTGCATGACTAATTGTATTAGTAATTACTAACCAAGATGTGGTCACCTCCTCCTCTGCTTAGACTTTGCGGTCTAAAACTGCTGTGCACTGGATTAGAATACTGGCAGAGTGGCTTTGGGGAAACACATTATCAGTCTAAACCACACATTCTATCTTCCTCCCCTTCCTCATGGGAGCTTAAAACGGTGTCACTGCCGGAAGGATTTACAATGAAGAGTTTTCGATTTGCCCCTGTCAATCCTTAAGTCCCCGCGTTAAAGCCCTTGGAAAAAGTACTCAGGTTGGTTGGTGGCCCTGCTGTGGCCCCAAGAGCTGCTGCTTTTCCAGAGAAGAAATCAGGTAGTCATTCTCAGAACGTGGGCCTCACGCTCACCCACAGACAGGTGCAGCCTGATCAGTACAACCTTGTCAGCACTGCTCTGGAATCGAAAAGACCAACGGTAGGTTACACTAACCTCAGTTTAAGTCTCATACGATATGACATAGTGCAAGACTATCGGTTGAAACTTAGTTTCTTCATCTACAAAGTACACATAAAAATAAAACCCATTTTACAGGATTTTTTAATGAAAATTGCATGAAATAATGAACATTAATTGATTCACACAGTCCCTGATAACTTGCATGCTAAATATTCTCTCTTACCACCACCACTACCACAAGCAGTATTAGTTGGTTAAACTAAACTGTGCCTCTAGGACTTCGGTCAATTTCTAGTGATATTTCTTAATCTGTTCTTACCAGTACAGAAGATGATTGATATATATATATATTTGTATCATATATATATATATGCATGATTTAAATATATATGTGTATATATATGCTTTAAACATATATGTTCAATTCTTGTTATTTTTTGTGACTATATGTAAATATATGTTTTGTCTTTAATGAGCTCTTCATTATTTCATCTGGAAAAGGAGAAAACAAACATGAGATATTTCCTCACAGCAAATCATCTTCTCATAATTTCACTTCTAAGAAAAACTAATTGATAAGAAACATAGAACACATAATTCAAATTAAGAATGATCAATCAGATCTATATCTTAGATGTCCTTCCTCTTAGTTGATCTAATCTTAGCAAATTCTCTAGCACAAAGACTCCGCATTTTTTTTTTTTTTTTGAGACAGAGTCTCACTTTGTCACCCTTTATGGTAGAGTGCTGTTGCGTCACAGCTCACAGCAACTTCAAACTCCTGGGCTTAAGCAATTGTCTTGCCTCAGGCCCCCAAGTAACTGGGACTACAGGTGCCCGTCTCTAATTTTAGAGATGAGGTCTTGCTCTGGCTCAGCCTGGTCTCGAACCTATGAACTCAGGCAATTCACCCACCTCGGCTTCCCAAGTCCTGGGAATACAGGCATGAGTCACCATGCCTGGCAAGGACTCTGCATTTTGACTGTACCACCCACTCAAGGCTCTGACTGAACATACATGTTCAAAAAAAATTCAGCAGAGTGGTAGGAAAGAAAGTTACAAACCTGCCAGGAAGGAGGGAGAAGCTCTCCTTCTGCCCCACTGCCTCACCAGCACCACATAACAGATCTCAATAACCACTAGAAATTCAGGCCATACTCTTAACTACAAAGACTGGGTGAAAAGGATTTAAAGCTTGTAGAATTCTTTTCACAAATACAGGCAGCAATTTGGCCCTCCTTTGTTGAAAAACTGAAGAAGTTAAAGCAACCCTTTCTGCCAGCAAAAGGTAATGCCACCAGAATAAGTAATAATCAGAAACTGTAAGATAGTGAAGAATTGGTTTATGTTTAACAGCAAGGCTAATGGGTAATTTCCAGCTTTGGTTATAGTCGGCTAGAAATTAGCCACATGATTAAAAACCATTAATACTAAGAGTTCAAACAAAACAGTACCCTTCTCCAATAGCGAGTACACAGCTATAGGAACAGTATAGCAGTAATAATAATGACCATGTATTACATTTCCACCATGGACCATTATTTTGAGTTATATGCTTTGCATATATTATTTTGTGTAATCCGAATAAGCATTTTGCAACTTTGGTATTATCATCTTCCTACTACAAAAGGGGAAACTAGGAGAAAAGAAATGGCATAGAGAACATAACTATTTGTGGCACTGACAGGATTCAAACCCAAGTCTGCCTGAGTCAAAGCACAGGCTCTATTAATACTGATGGAACAGCATCAGGCATTAATTGAACCAGCCTTGCCTGTAGCTTTCAAGGTTAAACTGATTTAGCCCCATCAAAAGGAGTTTGTAATCTATTAGAGTACAGATAGGTGACAATACAGCAAAAACCAAAGGCTATACTAAAAAGTAGAATGTGACGCTATCATAGTGGAAGGGGAAAATTCAAGTTGTATTTAAAGATACAGAATGGAGGATTAATTCTGATTGTGGGGTAGGGGATACTGTGACTGTTAATTCACCAGACAGTGACTGAGGCAAGGCACACCTCGCTGAGGGTATGGCATGAACATGACCACAGAGACAGTGGGAAAAGATAGTGCTACAAAGTGAGACAAAAAAAAGAACAGACAAGGGGGACATGGGAGGAGAAACATGGGGACGGCAGGGGATGGGCGATGGAAGGCCGACCACTAGAGGCTGGAAATGGTACAGAGCACCACATGGATCTGCAGGGAATGGTAAGCCGGTGACAGGTTCTTGAGTTGGAGGTATGGAAGAATTGCTCAAAAAGAAAAGGAGGAGGAGGGGAAGGGTGGCAACCAATTCACCTGAAATGAGACCAAGGAGATAATCATACATAGTGGTAGGGAGGACTGGGTTCATTCCCACCCCCTCACCCAGCAGCGTCCATTCAGCACCCATCTAGTCTGCGTTCCAAATCAAACTGGAGAGGGAAGAAAAGGATCTTGCCCTCATTGATTTAAGCCAGCAGGGGGAAATTAAAAAGCAAAGGGAACAAGAAAACGTGAAGGGTGTTTCAATGTAAACATAAGCAAGTTTACCTTGGAGACTTTCAAGAATTGCAGATGGTTCTTTAAGTTGGTACCTAGAGTGAGACTAGGGGGACAGCAAAAGCCTAAAAGGACAGAGAGACCGGTGGTGTCAGGTCTCAAGGGGGTTTACCTGGGGGTGTTCATATTTTCATGGAAGATAGTGGAGTCACTAAAGGAGCAGAGGGCTGGGTGCGGGGATAATAATCAGATTCCTGATGCCACAGGAACTGAAATGCTGGGGGGCAGAAATGGGAAAATCTCTTCCCTAACTATACAGGGGGAATTGGGAAAAAGTCTGGATTGCTGATAAGGGCAGCTGGAAGAACAGGGAGAGGAGATAGACGAGGGCGAGATAGGAGGGTGAAGGCCTGAAGGAAAGAGTGGTAGGTAACAAGTACAGAGAGACACTTGCTGTCCTGAATAATCTTTCAGAGTGAGGGACACTGTCATGTAAACATGCAAAACCCTTCAGCTGCATACAAAGCATCAACAGGAAACCTACAAAGTGATTCTGTTATTTTAATTTGGGTGGTCTGTGCAAGTTGGGAGGTGATATGGATATACCAATTGTCCTCAAACAGAGCTGAATATTTTAAATAATAAAAAATTAGAGATATAGATTTAAGGAAAGAGGCAAAACTACCAAGAGATGTGCTTTACACCTCAGAGCAGGGCTCTGACCTTTTGGGAAAGACCTCTCTCTACTGCCAAGGTTTCCCTCTAGAACAAAAAATGGTGACATACCTCATTTAGAAACTGCTAAAACATTGGTCCAGTAAAAAAATGCCTAATCCACCTCATTAAATATATTAACCTGATTTGATATAGATATAAAAACTCCTATTTGTTGACTGTGACCTCATTTGATACAATCAGTTGAAGATGCTCCTCCTCTTACCTACACCCTGATAAACCATGTAGACTGACAACATCATGAGTCAAAATGCATTTAATGCCAGCAACACTGCAGCCTATAGTCCCAGCACCCAGGAGCCACAATCACGCTACCAGGGCCTGGCAACAGAGAAGCATCCTTCTCGAAACACACAAAGAAGTTCCAAGAAAAGGAGGGCAAGAATAGAGAATATAAAAAGAGTTCATGCTCATCAAGAAAATCACCATGTGAGAATTAGGTACTAAAAACACAATGGACTTTATTCACTTAGTTAATGAAGTTCATAAATGTTTATTCCTATCTAGTGTGTGTGAGCCACTTTGTAGATGTCGTGAGGGAGGCAATCTAATGAGCACAGTTTCTTGAGGCCCTTGGGGATAAATAAATCTTACAAAACAAACAAACAAAAAAACCCGGTATTCTTAAATTTTGGAGTTTTCCCTTGTTCTTAAAAAAAAAAAAAAAAAGGTAGGATTGAACTCTGAATTGTGTTTTTCTTACATAATCAAACTTTGGTGAGCTTGGGACATGTTTTACTAAAAAGTCTTATAAAGTAAAAACAAAATTTTCTGAGACTTAAGAAGGAACAAAGTCACAGAGGAAGAAATTAAAGTAAAAGACAAAGAAAAACACCACTAAAAACTAAAAGTAAGTCCACAATTAATATCAATATACTAAATGTTGAAGAAGTATTTAATTACTGTACTTATTATTTCTCATCCACAGAAAGTACAGAATGCATGGGGGTGTCAGGTGGAATACAAGATACGCGAGCGTCGGGTCACATCCCTCCCCAACCCCCACCCCCGAGGCAGCTCAGACTCAGCTGAAGGGAGTTGCCCCCTGTCCCTGTTAGACTGGCCATATTTTGTGTCTTTGTGTCATTCCTGGTCACCTAGGAAATGGTCTGATGACTGAAAGGGTCAAGATGTCCTAGGCTCCACGAACCCAGCTACAGCTTCTCCAAATCTGGGATATCACATTATAAATGTTCATAAGTCATGTGGGAACGTGGGGAAAATAATGTGAATGAATAAACAGAAGTAGATCAATATTACCGGAAAATAAACCTAACATCCTATTGGAATGGGCTCATGGGACCATTTCTACAACTGTTACGTGTGTTTAACAGTGTTCAAGTTTGTAAGTACACTGGGCTGCTAACCCCACAGGTGAACTCATCTCTCAAGCCCATATAATCATGAATTAGACTTTTTTCCTTCTTACAACCTCAGCACTGATGTTTGGTGAAAACAATCAGAAATTTTTCACTATTTAAGTAATTTTCATCATAAAGGACTTTTATAAATTTTAATTGTATATTACTTTTACAAATTGAAATTTCCAAAAACAAACCTTGGCATACATATACAACCATCATTAGTAACAGATCTAATATTAGAAAAAGGTCACCTAAATCTATATAAATTTGTTAGGTTTTTAAAACAAATAATTAACTAAACTATCAAAAGTAAAAAAAGTCACAGAAAATTACTTTAAGATAGCATTTATTAACTTTATACAACAGACAAAAGTGATAGACCATTTTAGAATCTTTAAGAGAAAAAAGATCATTTTTTCTTTCTCGTAAAATGTGATTATGGTAATTATACACAAATATCTCTTTATAAATAGAACAGTGGAAATGTGAATTATATTCTCACAAAGTTATAGTAGAAAATGATTTTTTACCTGTTAAAGAACCACATTCCATAAATACAAATCTCCACAAATATTTTATAGTAAATAAACTTGAGACAAATTCTATAAAATGGAATTACTTACATACTTATCAACTAAATAAGATGTAAAAACAATGTATCCAGAATGTATATACTAGATATAACAAAAAACATTTGAAAATAATTGGGTTTTTCTTCCTAGAGATTATTTTAATCTCTAAGCACATTTTGTGCTTAAAGATAATGGATCGGACTTTTGCTCTTAAAACTAATTTGATCTTTAATGCTATTTTGTGAAATATGCTTCCATTACAATAGCAAGAACATTCAAATTTACTAATAGAAATAATAATTATTTCACTGAATTCACTTGGGTATCCTGTGTTTTCTTACAATTAGACTTTGAGAGCTTATTTGGATTTTCTGGCAGAAAAGGGCAGCTCTTTAGGAATTACTTTAGAATAGCTCTGGGCTTCCTAAGAACTGTAAAGGTGAGCAATTACTTTTTGAATGGATGGGCACAAACATAGGGAATCACCTACCCCGTCCAGTGAAATCACCCTTGTTATTCAGAGGACACCACACAGCCCTGATCTTGCTTTTACCTTCTTACTTAAAGGTCTTTTGATCAACTTAATGTCTTTGTTTTCTTTGTCTTTAACATATCAAAGATAGTTTGGTAGTAAAAAAGGGTCAGAAATGCACAAGAGAGCTATGAGGAAGGGTAGGGTTAGTAACGGGAGCTATGTCCCAGGGTGCATGGCAGATTCTTAACACAAGCCTGTTAAATTAGCACTTCTGAGTACCTGCTATTATCAGCCCTGCATGTTACATACAGCATCTCTCCCTTAACTTTCTCTGTCATTCTTGGAAGCAGCTTTCTCCACCCCAACGCCCAATCTAGCTGGCTCAACTTTCAGTTCTATAAAAGTAGAACCTGGCACACAATGCTGGTCCCTGTAATTCAGGTAGTACACTTTCAACACTGTGGGCTAGCTTTCAGTAGTATTTTTCTTTTCCCTAAGTGGCAAACTATATCTACGGTTTTTGTTTGTTTTTTACATAAAAATTTTAGTTTTATTTAAGCATGCTCTTTCACATTCTGTTCTTGCTTATTAACTTCAATGAAAATGCACTTGCTTATTAACTTCAATGAAAAGAAAAGTAAATTTGGTATCCGGGTAAATATTCATTCATTTAATGAATCTTTATTTTTCAATGCCAACCCCGTTGACAGGCATTGGCCTAGGCACATGGCCAAAGGCTCAGGGATGAACATGAGAAGGTCCCTATCCTTGGGAGCTTATAGTCTAATAGGGACTGTACATCCCTAAACAGGCATTCCCTCTTATTCTGTCTTAACCATTCAGAGTCTTAGATCTATCAATATGTTTTCTTTTTTTTTTTCATAAAATAAGGACGTACTCCCTAAACTAAATTTTAAGAAATCTAGTTTAAGAATACTTTAATCCAAATATTGCTCTTAAAAATATATATTTAAGTCCAATAAACATTTCTTATTGCACTAAATGTTCATTTGCTGACATTAAGGCATATGTAAATATGACAATCAAATGGAATCAACTCCGACTGGCTGACATCCTTACATCCAGGGTATTTCCACATGCCCAGCACTCTGCTGCACGTGGAGAGAAGTTGTATACCAGTTATGAGGAAGGTGGAGCTCCTCCCTCGGTAATGAGTTCCCTTTTTTCCCTTCTCTTCCTTTTTAAAATTTTTTTATCAAACTTCAAAAACTTCATAATCGCACACCTTTATAGGTCAGTGATCTAAAGTGTGGGCTCTTAAGTCCCATGGAGTCAAGTCCTAATTGCACAAGCTCAGACAAGGTCAGTTCCTTTATAGTATACAATTTCCTCATACATACAGTGAGAAAGACAGTACTTACTTCCTAGAGTTGTCTTGAATAATGTGCTAGCAAAGTGTCTAGGATTTTAAAATTTAATATATTCTAGCATTAGAGAGGCATTCTGGGGCGATTATGAAAAGATTATCATTAGCAGATCAGAACTGTCTAGTCTGAATCTTCCCTCTCATTCATTTGTCCTATGTTAGGGAGACCCTATTGAGGACCTGCATAAAAAAGGAAGAACAACCACAGGGGAAAAACAGAGCTATTCTATTAACAGTTCAGAAAACTCCCCCAGTGCCCCAATGTGCCTGAGAGTGCTCAAAGGTGAACTGATGTCTCAGGCCAAAGAGTCTAAGTAAGGCCCTCCTCTAAATCAAACAGGTAAGGCCAAAGAGTCCAGAAATTACCTCTATTTTAAGAAATGAGGTTGCCATGTCACCTTAATAAATTATCCCTCTCTAATCCAAGAAGTATTAGTATCTTGCATATTATGACACTATAAAACCCTAAGACAAAATATGCAAATGGTATTTTTCTCCCCGACTCTGGAAGTACTCAGTGTAATTCCTAGTCACTTAAAAACTGTCTGTGCACTGAAAAACCTTTCTAGTAACTAAAAACACCTGTAGAGCAATGCAAAAAGAATAAAATCAAAGATCCCCCCTCTACTTCCAAACATCATTTTAGGCCTTTAGTCTTTCTTGCCTATTAAAGATCAGTTTTTAGAAAACCTATTAGTTCATCCAACAACTATTTGTTGAATGCTTACTATGTGCCAAGTACCATACGAGGCACAGTGCCCGTACGTGAAATGTTCTCCTTCTTTACTCACTCAAATTTTGGAACACTTCCTTGATGGAGACAAATATTTACTTAACATCAAAAAGTCCTCCCAGTTCTGATACAATTGCATGAGGAGACCGATATGGAACACTTTTTTGTGTGTTTCTCAAATTGGGATTCCTATAACCAATACTCTGTGACAGCTTAACAATTACCAACATCAACATCATGAATACACATAGAATAATGCTGTTATAAATATTTTGCAGAGAAAAAAATATTTTTAAATTAATAAAAATATATTATGGACTAGTGAGTTGAAATTAAACTTTATAATAGGAGATCTTAAAGAAATGTTGAGCTTGCATTGGCCACAGATGGGCCTTTCTCAGATTTACTGGGGTATATATTACAATTTTTTTTATACCATAGAAAATACTTTATTTTGGTAAAAGTGTCTGAACTATATGCCACATTAAAATAGTATGTGTTAGAAGCAAATCTGCTTGACTGCTGAACTATACATTTAATAAATAATTGATATATTTTGGCATGATAATTCCAGAGGAGTTAATTGCTATGATTACTGACACTTTTGTCAAAGTATCAATTATAAAAATTATGGATTGAGAAATCAGCTCTCCTACAGTCTCTTTCTCTGGGAATAGCTTCCAGAATAACAGAAAAAAATATTCAGTCAAATTGTTCTTAATCACTGTGATTTATCACTGCTAAAAACCAATCTTTGTAGAGGGAAATTTCACTCACCTCTCTAAGAAAGAACCACCCATGTTGACTATTAAATCATCAATCCTTCATCACTTATCCCTGATATTGTATGTAGAACTAACGGCAAATAAGCATTCTTTATCCTCACTCTGAGATTCACTCTATTTACAAGTCAAGTCATATGGGTAGCACAATTCAAATTTAAAGTCTCTCTAATATTATGACTGAACCCCAGATGTCTAAATAGCTCACGAAGCCTGCTTCTAATGCATTGGTTGAAAGAGTTATTTTTTCATTAACAAATAATGGCAGTCTCACAAAAATTAATCTAGTGTGTAGAAATGTATGAGGCTAGCATAACCTGGGTACAAAAAAAAATGACATTTCCGGTAGAAGTAATAATTCCAAATCATTCTAATTTAGAATATAGATACAAAAGTCCTTTTAAAAAAGGAGGAAGTCAAATCCAGCAATGGTCAGGCTGGGTTTACTCCAGGGATTCAAGAGTAGTTAAAATGAATAAATTTCTTAGTGTAAATCACCACAATAGAGGAAAAACACAATTATCTGAGCAAATAAAGAGAATCATTCAATAAATTCAAATAAAGAGAATCATTCAATAAATTCAACACCTACTTACGAATCAACCTCTCATCAAATAGTAATAGATGAGAGCTGCCCTAACCTGACTATAAACATATGGGGGGGGGGGAAATATAGCAAACATTATTACCACTGAAAAATATTTTAGAAGAATTAACTTTAGAATCAGAAAAAATACAGCAATGTTCCATCACTAATATCATAATTTTCTTGCCAGTTTACCAGCAAATGGAAAATGAAAAAGTATAGTTATTGACTAAATGAGATAAAATTACCCATATGTACTCATGAAAAAATTCGACACAGTCTACAAATAAATTTTAAACTTAAAAATAATTTAGAAGATTTTATATATAAAATAAATATACAAAAGTGAATTATATTTCTATAACTCTGGCCAAAATGTTAGATAATAAAATGGGTTTTTTTTAATCTTTTTTTTTTGTTGTTGTTGTTGAATCATGGCTGCGTGCATTGGTGCAATCAAGGGGTACGTACAATGTGCTGGTTTCATATACAGTCTGGGGTGTTTTCATCGGACTGTTTGACATAGCCTTCATGGCATTTTCTTGGTTATTGTATGAAGACATTTGTATTCAGCATTTAGTGAGTTTCACCTGTACCCTTCTAATAAATGCATACAAAAAAATAAAGTACTGGTAATAAAATTTAAAAAAAAAAAAAAAGAATCATAGCAAATGCTGAATCCTTATAAGATCAGCATTTCTACATAATATAAAATCATCAGAGCAATAACAGAATGGATGTTGATTAATTCAATCCAGCAGATGTCACCTATTAAGTGTAAAAGTCAGTCCTAAGAAGTAAAAAGACATTATTTCAAAGAACATGGCTTATTTTTTAACAGACTGCTTTTCTGGTATGAAGGAGAAGAAAAAAATCTCATGAGCAGGCAGACTCATTATCCACTGTGTCTCAGACTGTTGTGGTTTTTCAAAATCCAATCCAGTTACTAAAGGGCCTTACCACAAAGACCCAGTGCTGGAAAATAACCAGGTCAGCAATGTGTTGTGTTTTAAAAATGCCCCAGCATTTGTTGCCAGAGTTCTAAAAGAGTAAAAACAGAGGGTAATTGTGCAGCTACTTCTTTGTCTGAAGAAAGCCTACAAGTCCAGTAGGAACCGAGGATAGTGCTTGCATTAAGGAGAAAGCAAAAGAGAACACCACTTCCTACCAGACACAGACAGTGATATTGACTGTGTTATGTAGAATATCAATTTATAATCAAAAAAGAAGAAGAAAGCCTGGAAAAATAATCAGCATCTCCCCAGCACTCTGACAAAGGGGAAGGAAACTGCTCTCTTAGCAAGATCATGCATAGGCAAAGGGATTTTAGAGTGAAGGAAGATTGTTGAATGACAAATGAATATATACTTAATACCTCCGATCTGCAAAACATGGCACCAGGGTGGGGGTGGGCAGGTGGGGAGAAAGGTGGTTAGATACATGCAAGAAGTAGGAAACAAGATCTCTACCCCCAACTTGGAGTTTCTTCTGAAGTTAGGGAAAGGGCCTATTCTTCGGAAAAAAATCATAACACACTTAGCCCCATATAAATGCAGTAGAACCTCCATAGTAGACCACCTCCGTACAGTGACCACCTCCTTAAGATGACTTAATTTTCATAGATTGGACATGCACCACATGTATGTAACAGTACATTAGGTCTACTTTCTTATGTTGACAGCTTCCATTGACCAGTTTATTACAGTCCCTTGAGTGTCAACTTCTGGAGGCTCCACTGTAGTTAGTCAGCACTGACATTTTCACAAAGTACAGCCTCTTGCTAAGTTATGTTATAAATGTCCAACTTACATGCAACTCACACTTATGAACAGAAGCTATTATAGTAAGTTCCTGAGTTACAAACATCCAACTGATGTACGACTTCCACTTACAAATAGGGGCAACAGATAAATGTACTTATTACAACAAACATATGAATTCAACTTAAGAACAAACCTATAGAACCTGTCTTGTTCGTAAACCCAGGGGCTGCCTGTCCCTCCAAAATGCTATCTCATTTAATACTCAGAAAAATCATGTGAGGTAGGCACTGCTCTTATTTCCATGTTACAGATTATTAAACAAATTGGTCAAAGTTCCATGACTTGCCCTTTACCATAAAATTAGTAAGTGGTAAAATCCCCACTATGGCTCTTTTCGACTGCACAGCTGATGGTCTTAGCTATAAGGTTATAAAAACTCGCTAAAATGCCTGCTCAGTCAGTGGTATACAATTATAGTACTAGCTACTTGGGAGGCTGAGGTAGGAGAATCACTTGAGCACAGGCAAGATGCAAGACCAAGTCTCTTTAAAAACTGAACAAAACAAAAACTCTCCAAAGCCTTTGGAAACTCATGGGAGAATGATCCATCTGGGCAGAGAGGGCCCGTAAGATTTCCTACACGCTTCTAGGGAAACTGAAGAGAAAGAGCTAAGAACATTATAGGAGAAGGAAAGGACTCTGACAGAAGCTGGGCAACCATTTGGTAGAATGGGGTCAAATAAAGTCCACAGGGTTCACGCCTGTAATCCTAGCACTTTACAGGCCAAGGCAGGAGGATCACTTGAAGCCAGGAGTTTGAGACCAGCCTGGGCAACACACCAAGACTCCAACCCTGTGTCTACAAAAAAACAGACAAATTAGCTGGGCCTGGTGGCCTGCACCTGTGGTTTCAGCTACTCAGGAGGCTGAGGCAGGTGGACTGCATGAACCCCAGAAGTTTGAGGTTGTTGTGATCTATGATGATGCCACTGCACTCAAGTCTGGGCAGAGCAAGATCTCATCTCAAAAAAAATAATGAATAAATAAAGCCCATAAATGGTCACCAGTGACTTCACATGCTAGGCTCTGGGAACATAGTAATCTGTAAATCACATATAGTCCCTACCCTCTAGAGACTTCCTGTCTACAAAGAGAGGCCAATACTTCCAGGAAGAGTGGGTTTCCCAGCTGGGGACATTTTCCTAAAGCTCCAGCACAACTTATGATCTCCCACCATCTATACCTAAGCCTAGAATAAAAACAGTGGATGTGGCTTGGCACCTGTGGCTCAA
>CAUYRH010070330.1:0-57553 GCA_963574655.1 Perodicticus potto
TTTTTTGAGACAGAGCCTCAAGCTGTCACCCTGGATAGAGTACTGTGGCATTACAGCTCACAGCAACCTCCAATTCCTGGGCTCAAGCGAGTCTCTTGCCTCCGCCTCCCAAGTAACTGGGACTACAGGCGCCCGCCACAACGCCCAGCCATTTTTTGGTTGCAGTCGTCATTGTCATTTGGCGGGCCGGGGCTAAATTCGAACCCACCAGCTCAGGTGTACGTGGCTGGCGCCTTAGCCCATTGAGCCACAGGCGCCGAGCCAGTATGGTTTCTTTTCAATGAATGAAAGCGCAGCTCCAATGCTGATGATGGAGCAAGAACTCTGAAATGTTTGGGTGTTAAGTGGATTCTTGTTCTTTAAAGAAAAGGCCTGGCGCCTGAATATAGATAGGTTGTAAGCACTGTTTTGCTGAAAGACAGGGCTGGGGTCCCAGAGCCTGTGGGACTAACCCTTACTACCTGCACACCTCACAGGAGTGGGAATGGAATCTGTCTGCAAAGGAAACCAAAAAGGAAAGGGGCCAAGGAAAGTGTTAATTAAAAGGCAAGGAACTATCACTGAATGTTGACCCCAGGCCACCAGGCCCACCACGGAGACAGTGGCAAGAACCCCTCACAGGTCAGCTCCTGCTTGCAGTAAATGCCATTTTGGATCCGTCCAGGCCAAGTGGTGCTGGCCACATGGTTTCCTGAGTGCAGATTCCACTGCCTGCCCTTTATTGTCACCGCTCACCCCCAGGGCTGCCAGGGAGGTGAGGGAGGAAGACCTGCCTGCCTGCAAGAAAGCTGGGGCCACTTTGGAGTCCTTTGAGCTTGTCTTCCTTCCTCTCCAAGAATGCTGAGAAGGAAATGGTAGATTCCAGGGATGGAGAATGTGGCCGTGTTTGTGGCTTGGATTTCCTGGCCCCTCGGCCCTGAGCGGGCTTATTGAAATGGCCCTGAAGGCAGATTCTCTAACCAGGATTTTTTCTCTTTCCCTAGTGTCCAGACTGCTGTAATCAACGTTTTCAAAGGGGGCGGCTTACAGAACAATGAGCTCTACGTGCTGAATGAAAACATCAGGTACCTGGCAAGCCAGCTCTGGTGCTGCTCCCAGTGGGCCTAGCTGGGGCAGAGGGGGCTACCCCTCCCCCCCAGGAGTCTTCCCTTTAGTTTTACTGGGTTTTGTTTTTCCTGCTGGGTTCTTGTTGCTTTTTCTGTCAGTTACTATGTTGCTCTTCTTGGATGTTGACTTCTGATCCAGAGATACTTTGTCTATTTGTTCATGTGTATGGTGTGTTTTCGGGGGTGGGGGTAGAGGCTTGGTAGATGGTAGCTGTCATTTATTCTGTAAACGTCTGCTGTGCTCTGCTTCACCATTAGGCTCTGTATCAGGCAATGTGGCTTAGTGTTAGAACCAGAATGCTTAGGAGTTCATTGCTATTCTTTTATAAAGTGGTTTGCCAACAAATAAAGTTGAATCTCTCCCTGTTGGCCAGGCACTATAGAGGCAATAAGGAGAAAAGGCAGATGTGGAACATTGCCCTCTTAAAATTTTCATTGGGTTGATAGTCTCATGTGTAAATGTAAAAGTGCAACTGAGACAGTTGATGGGATGAAAGCATGTGTTAGTGCGACTTCATCTTACCAAGAAGGCCAGGGATGGCGGATATGATGCTATTGCAGTGATCTAAAGTGTCAGTGGGAATTAACCAGGTGAACAGGGCTCCAGGTGGTAGAATCTGCATGTGCAAAGGTCCTGGGGTTGCAATGAGCAAGGAACCAAAAGAAGGCCCACCCAGGTATGTAGTGCCCCCAGAAGTTGAGTTGGGTAGAGATGGGGTTAGGTTTGTGTTTTGGTGAAATGAGGGCAGAAAGTCGGGCAGGTCCCCAAGCTCTTCCTGATAGAAAGTTAAACTATCAGGGCTATTGATGCCCTGGTGTTCATTTCTCTTTAGGTGTATTAAATGCAGGACATCAAGGCTAAAGACCCCGCCCTGGAGTGGGCAGAGCAAAACAGGGCCATTATTCAGGTCCTGTTTACATTTAGTTAAGGCCTGTGTTAAGGGTAAATGAGGTGTTTTAAGGGCTCTGCTCCCATTAAAACCTTTAGAGCTCATAAGTAAACAGGACTGTGTTAAATTTCTACCCATGTGCTTGAGTTTCACATTATACTTTCATAAATTTGGAAAGAGACAAAAGTGATCATCTAGCTCAAACCCTCATTTTACAAAGGGGGAAACTGAGGCCCCGAGAAGTTGAATGATGGGGCCAAAGTTGGGTCAGCCAACCCCCTGCTGAGAGTGCTAAGTTTTCCTCCAAGAACTACTAAGATCCTGGCCTTTCCAGGAGGTTCTTTAGCTCACAATGGAAGTATAAATAAATAAAACAGTGACTCAGGAACATGCTAATTGTTTCTCACTTCAGGAGGCTGATCCTGAAATTATACTTAAAAGCTCTGTTTGTGGCCAGCTGGGAGAAGTACAGGCCAAACCAGATGTCCCCGGCCCTGTTAACCCTGGGGCTGCCAATTCTCAGAGCTTTCAGGTGCCAGGCAGCCCTTCTAACTGGGGACAGCTGGCCTGGGTGCCCAGCGGTGAAATCTCACCCTCTGTCAAAGGGGATTACCCCCGCAGGACACAGGTCCAGTGACATTTTGTCTTATTTCTCAAGAAGAACCGGAAATTGAGAGTTTTATGTGAAATTTCCTGACTTTTAAATGTTGGTAAATAATCCAAATTTCCCCAAACATTGGTGCAGGCCAAACAAAACACATCTGTGGACTGAGTGGCCAGCAAAGTACCCGTTCACGGGACCAGCCGTCACATGCATGTGGAGGCGTTGCTACTGGGGGGTGAGTCCCAGAAAGCGTGAGGCACCTTCCCCTTACGTCAATGCATTCACCCTCCTCACAGCCCTTTGTTATATGGGTACTAAACAGAGGAAAAAAATATGGGTAAGAGAAACTATTGACCTTGTCCAAGGTCACACAGCTGGGAACAGTGGGGCAGGATTTGAACTTCTCTCTGATTTAGACATCTGTTACAAGTCAGCACAGGGCTGCCATAAAAAACACCGCAGAGTCGGTGGCTTAAATAACAGAGATTTATTTCTCAATGTTGTGGAGGCTGAAAGTCCAAGATCAAGGTGCTGGCCAATTTAGTTACTGGCAAGGGCCTACTTTTTGGCTTTGTAGGTGGCCACCATCTCAGCTTGCACCCACGTGACCTCTTCTTTGTGTTTGTAAGAATGAAAGTAAGCTCTCTCGTGTCCCTTCTTATAAGGACACTCATCATGAAGGCCCTGCCGTCTAATGCTAATCTCTCAAAGGCCCCGTCCCTGTGTCTCACCATATTAGGGGTTAAGGTTTCAACATGCAAATTTGAGGGGCCACATAGCAACCCCTTCATTCTTTACACTGTATTGTGACATCAGAGAGAGAAGTTTTTTGTTGGGACGAGGGTCGAGCTGATGGTTTCTGGTCTTTTTTTCTGCCATCATTCCTTTCTGGAGGCCTCTCTTATCACCCCCCCTGTGATTGACACCCCTCCTGAGGAGCACAGCTCTCCCACAGCCCTCTTCTCTAGGATTAGGGTTAGGGTTCGGGATGCCAGTAGACACTCCTGTCTGTTTTGTGTGATTTTCAGACTGGTGGCAAATGCCTGCAATTGGGGTTTGAAGCTGTTAACATTTATTTGCTCAGATGTGAATTAAGCCCAGAATAAACCAAAACTTTAAAAAATCAGAGCTTTCACTCCCCAGATTTCTGCATTTTCTGTCTTCTGGCCTTCTCTTATATAGTGGCCAGAATGGAGATCAGCTTTCTCAATCAGACTCAGAGTATAAATGAGAAAATGATGTGCGTCCCAGGCGTTGATGTGACCTGGGTGTCCCCCGGTGAATAAAGCCATGACCTGCACGTGCTCCCACATCTGCAGTTTCTACCTGGAATTAAACACGCCCGTCCCTAATTTAGTATCTAAAGCACTGAGATGGACATGCTGCTTTCTGGTTACATTTGAATAGACCCTCAGGGGTTTTTGTTTGTTTGTTTTTATCTCCAAGACAGAGTCTCACTCTGTTGCCCTGGATGGAGTACTGTGGTATCATCAGAGCAACCTCAAACTCGTGGGCTTATGCACCTCTCTTGCCTCAGCCTCCTGAGTAGCTGGGGCTACAGGTGCCCAGTATAATGCCTGGCTAATTTTTCTATTTTTATAGAGATGGGGTCTCCCTCTTGCTTAGACTGGTCTTGAACTTGCTTAGACTAAGGCAGGAGGATTGCTGCTCAGGCAATCCACCTGCCTTAGCCTCCCAGAGTGCTAGGGTTACAGGCACGAGCCACTGCACCCAGTCTGACCCTTGGGTTTTGATTTTCCTTTTCTCTTCTTTTTCCTTTCATAAGATTTGTTTGTAGAATAGATCCATCAACTCAACAGGGAGGGTTGAGGCATGACCAGTGGGGAATGTGGTTGTGGGCACGGGGTGGTAGGAATGTTGGAAAGAATAAATGGGAGGAGAGAAGGCTAAGTTGTTCTCAAGCCCATTTTTCAATCAGTTGTGACAGTCCATTTTGCAAGAAGATCTGTGCTAGGCTCAACAGAATTTTTTTTTTTTTTTTAACATAGGAAAACAGCTTCTGGAGTCAGAGACTGGGGATCAAGATTAGGCTAGCCATATGACCTTGAGCAAAGTTACTTGTTTTTCTAAGTCTGTTTTTTCTTTGATAAAATGAGGGTAATAATAACAGCACCAACCTCAGGGTAGTCAGGAGGATTGAGATAATGCTAAAAGCATCCTTAGGACGGGATCTGGCATATAATAAATGCTTAATAAATGTTGGCCCTTATCCCTATCCCCGTGAACATTTAGGAATAATAAAGTGACAAATGACAGTGACTATTGTTCATAAGAGCACAGTGTGATAAATGGCTCTGAGCGTTGCACTGTATAAAAACTTCTCCAGCAGTCTGGATGGGGTGAGCTCACTTTGAACTGGAGAGTCTGGGACCAGCTCCTCAAAGAGTATGCTTGGCACTGAAGTTTGGGTGAGGCTAAGTTCTAACCAGGAGGGCCAGCTGTTTCTTCTTTCCACAGAGAAAAGAACAAGAGGAAATGACTTTCTCAGTTCTTCATTCTACTCAAGCCAAATGGTAATAAACTTGTTGATGGAGTATCCAAGTCTGATGCTGAAGCCTAAATTAGATTCCTTGGGCTGCTCATCCCAGCCGTCCCTGGCCATCTTTCTAATTGTGGAGTCAGCGTATCCTTGGGAAATGTGCATTTATTTAAGTGTTAGCCATTGCAAAAGAGGAACAGGAAGGTAGCTGTTTTATGTAACTGGGTCCTGTATGCAGTCATTACACAAAACTGGGCTATGTTTTTGAGATGTGTCATTGAGAATGGACTCCGGTTTAAATTTTAGTGGACAGACTTTGAGGTTTCTATGAGAAAGAAGTTGGGACTGAGGATGGCCATGTTCTGAAACGCAGTATTGGATCCAAATACATCTGTCTCCACATTTTATAAATCAGTCAGAATTGTCACCCCTCAGTATAGCGGCCAGTCTTCCTCCTAATAAGTCAGGGCACACAATCTGTCAGTATGAAAATCATGAATCAGAATATGTTCCAAAGAAACCGCTTTAGAAAGCAGAGCTTGCTTATTGTTACATCCCTACAGGCAAGACAGTGACTTTTCAGAGTAGACATACTCTGCCTAAACCTGCCAGTTATCACCATCTATATTTCTGGCACCCCCAAATTTCCATCTCCCACAGCTGCGGCTGAACATAGGAGCCTTCTTGTTTGAATTCTCTATGGGGCACCGCTGTGGTTTCTAGTGCCTCTCTCCAGCCTCACCCCTGCTGTGGCTGCATTTTGGCAGTGAGGATGAGTCTGGTTAGAGGTTTGGGTTTCGTGAGCCTTTCCAAGAACAAGGGTGGCTAAGCTCGGGGCCCAAGAGCACACACTCTTCCGAAACAGTCTTTCTAGCCAACTCTCCTACTGATTTTATGTGATCAAGAGGAGCTAGAAAAGTGTGGAGGAAAAAAACCCCAAGATTTATGTTTATTGGCTCTTACAAGAACCTCTGTAAAGTAGGTTCTTTAAAAGTGCTTTCACTTTCTGATTGGCCGGGGTGTTCTGTGTCCTAGGAGGGGTCATTAATAGGCTGATGCTCTGCTGGGTACTGGGCCGTGTTCTGGGTGGCCAGTGAGTTCAGGGGTTCTTGTTTTTAGGGAGCAGAGTGAGAGAGGGGATCTATGCAGACAGATATCATAGGATGCTTTAAGGGGGTGGCGGCAGAATCTGGAGTGCTGGGGGTGTGTGGGGGCGGAGGGTAGGCACATAATTAAATTCAGGAGAAAATGGTATCTGGGTTGAAATCTGTAGGGCAAACAAGCAGGGAGCAGGCAGAAAGGGCAGCTGAGGATGGAAGTTTCTTGCCATCTCTCCCTCCATGCCCTCCCACCCCCTCCAGCTCCCTGGGTGGACTTTTTCTCTGCAGAAATAAATGCTCAGAGACTGAGGTTTCCGGAAGCCAGAGATGAGTTATCTGCAGCTGGCCTGAGGCAGGAAACGCACATTTTCCTTCTTTCTCCAACCACCCTGTGCCTGTTCTTGTCAGGAGGGAGGAGGCAGTGTGAAGGAAACCCCAGAGATTTTCAAGGAAAGAGGAGGTTCCAAGAATTGTGCTTGAGCTCTGACGGGTCTGAGTTGACATGTCCTCCTTCTGAGTCAGTTGGCCACTCGACCCCAAAGGGAGAGCCACCTCGGAGTTTTCCATCTCTTTTACAGAGCCTGTTGACCACAGTAGGACCCACAGCTGGGGGAAAGGTGTTGATGGGGGCAGGGGGCAGCCCAATCCGGCCCACAGGCTGGCAGAGAGACCTGTCTGGGGCCCGATTCCAGCAGGCAGGGATTAGAGGGGACACTGGCTTAGTGGTTCGCGTGTGTCAGGCCCTGTTCTGAGTGCTTCTCCCATGTGAGCCTTTAAAACTGAACACCTCTGTGACAGAGGTGCCATGTCCCTGCCTGATGAGGGAAGCACAGGCCCAAAGAGGAGGAAAGCCTCACCCAGCGTCACCTCCTGAGTCAGCGCCTGAGCTGGGATTCGACCCCAAGCCGCCTGTGTTCTTAAATTCTTAGTAAGTAGGCTGCAAGAGGCGCATCCGAGCTGGCACTGTCCACATGTAGGCTTGACGTGGGTTTGCCATAGGCCGGGAGGTAAGGGGGGCATCTGAGGAGCCTGGTTTGGGAAGCTGAGGTCTGCTGTTTGTGGCCCAGATGACCCTGCCCAGTTGCGTGTTGCTATCTTGTGCCTGCTGTGGCTGAGAGACAGACTTGGTTTGGGTAAGAAGGGTGGATGGAGAGGGAAGTGGCAAATTGGAAACCCATGGGGCTGGCCCATGAGATGTTTGGCTTAAAAGTTGTTTTGAAATCTGAAAATCTCATCTGAAAACCCAGGTGTCTGGCCTCCCAGGAGAGGTCCGTGATCTGGCGAAGCTGGACCCATGGTCTGGTGTGGAACCTGGCAGGAGCACCGAGGCCTGGCTTCCCTTCCTCACCAGCCTGCCCTGTGGCATGGGAGGCCCGATGTCCAGGGTGGCCTCTGTTTGAGTTGGGATCTGCCGGTGTGTGTCCCCAGCATGGCTCTGAGCATCATTTTTGCCATCCATAAAATGAGGATAAATTCCTCCCTGTGAGGCTGTTGGAGAATTCGAGACACTGTGTGAAATGGCCTAGAATAGAGCATGCCATAATTTGGAACTCAGTAAATGCTCCTTGTCAGTTTCCTGTGTGTTTCTCACAGCCCCAAGGGCCACCTACAGAGTGCAGACAACGGGAAGGTGGGAGTACAGGGATGTCATAAGTCACAGACACCACCTCCCATGGGGCCCTGCAGAATGGATCCAAGGAGGAGAGAGGCCATTTAGGTATGTCACTGCGTAAAATCTGCCACCTTCTGAGAGCAGGTCCTGTTGGAGAAGTGAGGTGGGTGGTTTTCAGAGACTCTACCAGGCTGGATGGGCATGGGAGCCTGGAGGGTCACTATGGCTGGATCTCGTGATGGTCTAGGTTAGTCTTGCAAAGGAACCAGGGTGGGATGCTTGGGTGCTTGGGGCAGCCCCTATTTAACAGCTGATGGGGCTGTCTGGGCTCACCCTGGGCAAGCTGTAGCGCTCGCCTCCTGCCCCATGCTCTTCCACCTCATTTGGGAAGAGGACTGGGGCAAAGACAGGGCTTTTGCCGTCTTAAGTTTTCCCTGCATGTAAAGGAGAGTGTGCCTCGTTTTGGAGGTAGCTTGTCTCCATCATGTCTGCCCTGCCTGCCATCCTGCTGCCCCCGAGCCTCTCCGCAGCGAGAGGAGAGGTAAATAATGGTGCCTCCATTATTTACCTCGAAACCTAGAGAAGTGGGAAGTTGAGTTAACAAGACGGTGAGGAGTAAGACAGCAGGTCTGTGTAATAACAGGAAATCCTGTCAATGGGGGTGGTAGCTGGTCAGCCTGGGAGGGAGAAGGGGTGAGATAATATAGACCAGTGAATGGTTCCCCATTTTTCTCCCTATTATGGCTCCCTTTGGCTTCTGACTGAACTTCATGCTCTGTTTCCCCTTTTTTTGGCCGGACCCCACATAAGTGTTCCCTTCCCATTACTCCCAGCTCCCCAGCTTCTTCCTCCTGCTAGCCCAAAGCCTCCTGGTGGTGGTAATTGTTAGCAGCAGACTTCTATTTTGAGACGAAACTGGGCATGGAAAGTCCAGTCTGTGAAACAGACTGGGTGGGGGGGCGCTAAAGCCCAGGGGTAGCTTTCATGTTAGTTTCAAGGACCTGCAATCCTTTTCTCCAAAGCTGTCTCCGTTTTCCTACCTTCTTACCCAGGCTGCTCTGGCCCTAATATCCTTCCTCCCCGCCGTATGTGCATTTCTCCTGAGTCTTCAATCTCAGGGGTAAGACATGCTAGTTTGACTGTGTGTGTAAGAAGATGCTGAGAAGCAGTGCCAGGGGTCTTCAGGAGTGTGGGCTTTGGAGTCCTACAGACCTGGGCGAAATCGTAGTAGCTAATAATACTCACCATGCCTTGCACCGTTCTTGGAACTTGATAGGGATTAACTCATCTTACTCTTGCATTAATCCTGTGAAGTAGGTATCCACATTATCTTTATTCCTCAATTCTATTTGAGGAAACCGAAGTCTGAAGAGCCAGGGAATCTGCCCAGGCCGTTGCTAACAACAGCTGCTAAGTGGCTGTCGGGACTCACACACAGATAGTTCAACAAGATGCTGTCATCTCTGGCCTGTGTTTGTTGTGGTCAGTTTCCTTGCCTATAAAAAGTGAGACTGTTACTACCTTTCAGTTCTGTTTTAGGCTTAAAGGTAGAAACACATATGTCGTTGACAACAGTGTTTGGCATCCAGCAAGTGCACAGTAAACTATAACTGGAAGAGAAAAGGACTCCATCATGGGAGCAATTTGTTTATTCCTTATTATGATGATTAATTATTTTTTCCAACAAGTAATTACTTTTCTGTTGGCAGGGAAGGAGCTGTAGGAAGGAGTGGGACAAGTAGAAGGGAGGCTGCTAGCTTCTAGGCCTCAGCCTCATGGGACATATGTCCTAGGTATCGACAATTAGGATTTTTGTCTTTTTTGTATCTAGGGAACCTCAAGCCACAGGCTCTTTAATTTGGCTGTCTCTCTCCTGCTTTGCTCTTATTTCTTGTCCTTTACTAGTTGGTAAAGTTACTGAGTAGGGTTGCAGGGTGAATTTGTCATTCTGGGATTTTGGCCTTGGTCCACTGCCTTGCTGCTGTTTACTCTCATCTTTCGGGTAAGATGAAATTCCTGCACCCCATGACAGAGTGGCCCAGATAGGAAGAAATCATTGTTTGAGCTCAGCTCCATCCTTCTTTTCTAGCGTCTTGGTGCCATGTCTAACACATGACAGGTTTTAGTAAATGGTTATGATCAATTAATGGGGTTTCTGTTCTCTGTGAGTTGCTCTTCCTCTTTTGGGGGATTAAGGAGAGTATGGCTCTTAAGTGGGGAAACTTCTGCCAAGTTCCACTGGAGATGGCGTGTCAGCAGAGAGGTGTGTAAAATCCCCTTTTCTTAGTTCAGCAGAAATAAGAATAGAGTTTTTCAAAAGCACTGTTTCCTTGTAACCCGATGCAAGCAGAATAAACACAAGAGTATGGTCAAAGATAGTAGATTTGCAACGTGACTCAGCTGTGGTCTACCCTCAGGTTGGCTTAGGTAGCACCTGTTGGCCAACCTGTGGGTAGATCCCTGGCCCTTTTCCTCCCCTGTTCACTCTGTAATGTGGGAATGAAGGTTCTCAGGACACCAGTCTCGGGGGGGTGTGTCTAGATGGGCAGGTTCTCAGGACTCATAGCACTCTCTGTCTCCCCTAAACAGTCTGATGCTATGTCCTTGATAGAGACTCACTCCCACAATTCTTTCTTGGCTTCAGACCATCTATAGTAACCTTGGTTGTGGTTATTGTCAACTTTAGAATCTTTTAAAAAATTATTTTTGAACAGGATTGTATCTACATGGTTCAAGAAATCTTAAATACATAACAAGATATACAGTGGAGAGTCTCCCACCCCTGTATCCCAGAAATCCAGTTCCCATTCCCCCTTCCCAAAGATAAATGTTGGAATAATAGCTTCTTGGGTGTTCTTCTAGAGTTTCTTGATGCATATGTAAGGCATATATAGTAGAACCTCTATAAGTTGAGCAACCTAGGGCTGCAACAAACTGGTCAACGCACAGAGGTGGTCAACATGAGGAACTGATACCTGCATGTGGTGCATGTCCAGTCTATGAAGCTAGAGTCAACTTAAGGAGGTGGTTAACTATGTAGATGCTACTGTGTATGGAAATGGAGGTGGCCATGCTGAACACTTGATCCAAGGTCCACAGACTGGGCTGGGGTCAGGTGGCGTAAAGTGGCATCTGTAGCACCAGTGTCTCCCTTGATTTCAGGGAATAAAGATGGCCAAAAGGTTTCATTCATGTACTACTTAATTTCCAGCAACAACATCTAGCTTCTCCAGTCTGGTGGCGGGTGGGGAGGCTAGGGGATGGGAGGAGGACGACACACAACTCCCATCCTCGAGCAGTCCTCCCGCTCAGCGTCCCAAAGTGCTGGGATTACAGGTGTGAGTTGCCATGCCTGGCCTCACCTGTGGTTTTGAGACTTCCTAATTGCCACCAAGACTTTTTTAGGGTGTTTCTGTCTCTTGTGGTCAGAAGAAGATTCCTTACCTCTTCCTGTTCCAAATCTTTCACCTGTCCAGTGGGTGGGGCGCACTAGAAGCCTCTGCCTTGAAGACCAGCAGAGCCCAACTGGCTCTTAGCTCAGAGACTCCTGATGAAGGCTTCTCCGTTTCTGACCAGACTTGCCCACTTCTGGGAGCACCCCCAGTGGTGTTGATGGGTGGCCCTTCAGCAACCTGCCATGAAATTGGTTCTCAAAATGCAGCATCTCCAATGGACACATCTTTCATCTTCCTTGTCCAGCGTACATTTGCAGTTCTGCAGGGCTCTTTCTGGCACAGTAAGTTAGATCACGGGTGTATCTGTCTTCTATCTCATTCCTATCCTGTTTTCTGCACAGAACATCTTCCTGTGGCCTCCTGTTTATCCTTCAGTGACTTGTGTGAACTTGTTCTGGGGGAGGTCAGACCCAGCAAGAGTTGTCAGGACCTTGAGTATTTGCTCCTTAATAACCGTGGCGGGTGGGATGAGAACAGGAAGTCATTTGAAGTCTTGAGAGTTGACTCCTTGTGGAATGTATTGGATCTGAGGAGCCAGTTATTCTTGTTTTTAGCTCCCTCACCTTGTCTGGATCAAAGGAAAGAAAGAAGAGTAGGGTGGCCCCATATTTGTCATAGGGAGAAGGAGAGCTCGTTCCAAAATCTCTACTTTTTTGGCACCTAAGATTCTTTGAAATTACCTTGTGAGTATATTATTAATGAGCTAAGTATCCACCAACCCCCAAGAGTGACATGTCCTAGAGCAGACCCCTTGTTTTCTGTGGTCACCTTGTACTTTTGATGCTAGAATAATGTGTAGCTCAGTACTTGTTTGTTGATGGATAAACAAAAATCTCTATTCCTCCCCACCCCGCTGTGTTCCCTTTTGAAGACTGCCTCTGTCTGTCGGGGTGGGTGCTAAGGTCACCCAAACCATGGTGCCACATTGAATTTCAAGTCTGAGCTTCTCTGATGGATTTGCAGGAGAGATGGGGTAGGATTATGGGAAAAGATGTTGAATTTCCAGAAGGCCTAGATTCAAATCTTGACTTATTTTGGGGACCTCTCTGGACCTCACTTTTGTTTTCATCTGTATAGGAAGAATAATAATGAATATCCACCTCCACACACACGTACTTCACAATCCTTGACTGAAGAATGTCCGCAAAATGTGTTTTAAGCTATAAAGTGCTCTGCACATGTGGAGGATTGCAAAATGGGATGGCCTTTCTCTTCCTTGCTGCTTTTTGCTTCATATAAAGCCAAGTGCCTTGGACTGCCCTTGCCTACTCTGTTGGAGTTACGATTTCCTTCGGCCGCTCTCTTTAGGTTGTTACTTTTGCAGAGTAAGCTTGATTTTCTAACAGAGGTGTCCAACCTTTTTTTTTTGTCTGCTACCCATTGAAAGAATTGCCTTGAGTGATACATTAAATACATAAACACTAGGAAAGCGGATTAGCAAAAAAAGGGTCCATGCATATTTCTCATGATATCCACCACCACAGATAAGCAAAACAGTCCTTCCCAAATCAGCATGCAGTCCCCAGGCTGAAGGTTGGACACTCCTGTTGTAGGGTGCCCATCATAGCAATTCCCCAATAACATTGGGGGAATGGAGGGAGTTACCAGGACCTAGGAAAGTGCATTCCTTTCTTAGGCCTGGCCCAGACCCTGTGCCGCACTGTCATGATTAGGTGCCGTGAGCTAATCAGCACGAGGTGTTCCGTCAAAGGCTGACCGTGTTTCTCTCTCCCCAGGCGGCTGTTGAAGAGTGAACTTGGATCATTCATTACAGACTATTTCCAGGTAAGCCATGTGTGTCTGAGCATCCGTCATCATGTTTGTGGGCCCATCCATGTACCTCAAGGGATGGCTAGTACCATCTAGCGGGACATTCCTTCACGTGAAATGACAATCCCTAGTCCCTGCTGTGTGCTGAGCTCTGCAGTGCAGTGGCTGCGGAGGGTACCGGCCAGCGTGGGGCCTGCAATTTAGCACACAGATCAGTCCCACGCGGCAGCTCTCAGGACCCCTTCACACTTGTAAAAATTATTCCTTATTTGGGTTATGTCTATCTTTACCATATTAGAAATTAAATCTGAGAAGCTTTAAGATGTGTGTTAACTCATTTAAATAATAAGTCTATTGCATATTAGCACAGATAGCATTTTTTTCTTCCTGGTGCTCATTAGTTACAACAACAAATAGTATTTTTATGAAAAATAACTTCCAGAACAAGAAGTAAGAAGAGTGGCATCACTTTCTGTGTTATTTTATGCAAATCTCCATGCTGTCTGGCATCCTAGAAGATGGCTGGGTTCTCCTGTCTGCCTCATGTTCAGCCTGTTGTGATATTGCCCATTAGGTAGCCTCAGTACAACTTGTGCAGAATGCTGGGGGGAAAGGCAAAAACAGCTTAGTATTATTGAGAAAATCGGTTTGACCTTGTGGAAAGCTTGAAAGGGCCTGGGGGATCCTCCAGTGGACCCTGAGACGCACCACCCTCTGAGAACCATTGCTCTAAGGACCTTCCCTCCCACCCCCATTGTTAGGGGTTTAATTGGGTGTAATTACATGTGCCCTTTAGCCAAGTTATTTGTCATTAAGCCTCCTGGTATGTTCTATTAAAGACAGAATTCGATCAGACAATTAAACTTCCCTCCTTCTCGTACAGCCTCGTGTTTGGGGCTGTTGAGTTCAAGATTCCAGGTCCAGTTATTAGAGGATAGTTTCTAATGCACGGACACAGGCTGCCTTCCTGCCTCTAACCAAAGGCATATTGGTAGAGAGGACACTGGAGGTGTTGGGGGGGGACGGTGAGTCACTAACAGGGTGACATCTTAGTGAAGTCAGAGTCCCCGCTCTCATTTGCTGAGTGGTTTTGAGCATTTGCCTCTCTGTGCCTCAGTTTTCTTGTCTATAAAACAGAACAGAAGTATGACTTACCAGACAAAGGTATTGAATGGTTTAGATGGAATAACACATGTAAAGCACTTAGTCCAGACTGTGTAGTGGGCAGCATAGGGTAGTGGCCAAGGTCATGGCCCTGAGAGGAGACTGCCTGGGTTCGGTGCACAGCAGAGCCACTTCCCAGATGCCTGACCTCTCTGTGTTTTTGTTTCCTTTTCTGTAAAACAGGGACAATAGGACCAAGCCTTATGGTGTTGTTGTGAGGACTAAATAAGTTGTTTATACCGGGCCTAGTGACCAGCACAGAGTAAGGCAGAGGAATCAGTATTTATTAAATTTATACAGGTACCTATGTGTTATTATTCTAAAGCGTAATTCATCCCTCTTAATGGGAAAGTAACATAAAAATGCATCACATCTTGGTTCAGGTTGACAATATTATTCTGTATCCAAGTAGTGCATACTTTTGAGACAGTTTAAAGAGATTTTGGGTTTTAAAAAAATAATGCAGGCATCCTTTTATTATTTTTCTTTATAAGATTCAGGAAGCTTAAACTTTTTATGTGCACTTTAAAAGCATGACTAATGTCAGTGGTTTAAACACGTAAACACATGCAGAAAACGGCTCCTCTCAATCTGGGCACACCAAGACCCCACTAGGGCCATACGTCTCCACCACTTGGAAGACAGCTCCTGTTCAGGCAGAGACAAACATAAAGATTAAGAAAGAGATAATTAGTCACAAGTGTGAATCATTTCAGTTGCCTTTCACTTAAAGGTCAGTCTTGGCCTCTCTCTCTTCTTTTGCTGTCTCTATTGATTGATTTTAAATCCAGCCACAGAGAAGTGGTTTTTCAATCAGTCCTGGAGAAACCTGGGCTGGGCTGGGCTGGGCTGCACTGCCCTCTTCCTTGACATTTAAAAGAGGCATGGTGTGGTGTGGTTTCACTTGGGTTTAAAATGTCAGTTGTCTTTTGGCACTGGGGGCTACCCCTAGGACGGTAGGGGAGGGCGTATGGGAGGGGACTTGTTTATCTGGGAAGCCCTGAGGTTTTCGGGGGTGGTTAATACTGCTTACAAAGCATGCCTGATGCTGAAAACTAATAACCACTTGTCATTTCCTATCAGGAGCTCAATCAGACAGGCTGCTTGGTGAATGCTGGGTCTCTAGCAGAGGAGGGGGGAGCAGTGTGGGGTGGGAACTGGTATTCGGTTTTGAATTTGGGGTTTTCTTTATTTAAGATGCTGAACTGGAAAGAAGGCTCTCCTAGACTTTTCTTTTTAATGTCTATATTAAGACTTAAATGAGCACAGAGCTTTTTTTCTTTGTTTTTAATCCGGTTGGTTCCTCACTGTCTATAGAGCTCCTACGGTAGATGCTCAATAAATATTCTTCTTCTTTTTTTTTTTTTGTAGAGACAGAGTCTCACTCTATGGCCCTTGGTGGAGTGCCGTGGTGTCACACAGCTCACAGCAACCTCCAACTCCTGGGCTTAGGCGATTCTCTTGCCTCAGCCTCCCAAGTAGCTGGGACTACAGATGCCTACCACAACACCGAGCTATTTTTCTGGGTTTTTTTGCAGTTTGGCCAAGGCCGGGTTTGAACCCGCCACCTTCGGTATATGGGGCTTAGGCGATTCTCTTGCCTCAGCCTCCCAAGTGGCTGGGACTACAGATGCCCACCACAACACCGAGCTATTTTTCTGGGTTTTTTTGCAGTTTGGCCAAGGCCGGGTTTGAACCCGCCACCTTCGGTATATGGGGCTGGCGCCCTACTTGATGAGCCACAGGTGCCACCCTCAATAAATATTCTTGAGAGAGAGGGTGAGAGTGTCCACCACCGATACCTGAAATGACTTTGGATGACACATGCAATGGCATTCCGTTAATGTTACAGCTTGTACTTAGAAAGTGTTACCCTCTTGTATTTTCCTTTAGCCCATAGGATTGTGCTGGAGAATGTCCTGGCTCCAGCCATTGTGTCCTTTATATTCTTCTGAGACTTGGCAGTCTCCTTGTTTAAGGAGGAGGATGTGGAACTGAAACTTAGTGTTTTCAGCCAGGGACCCTGTCTAGTTAGGATTTCGTGATATCATGTTATTGGCATTTTGAGTTTATCATTCTACTTAAAGTAAATGATGTTGCTGTAGTTTCCTGTTGAAACAGATTTGCTTTCTTAAAAATGGATTGATTTAAGAAAAATAGTATGCAAAGAATAATATGGTAGGCAGCTCTGGCTATAGCCCCAATTGTGAAGGTGGTTCAAGAGAGACTCTGGTTTAGAAGGCCCGGTACCTGGCACTGCTGAAAAATGGGCTGGTTCCAAGCCCTACGCTCTACGGAAGAAATCTCCATATGAGGAGAGAAATCCAGGAGGGAAGGCTTATGGAGTCAAGCTCAGTCTTCACATTCAACTCTCAAATGTAGTCTCAAAGGGGAAAGTCAGAAGGGGCTCTAGGAACTATGTTGCCGGGGAGCAAGGGGGTGGGAGAAAGACCTGAAAACAAATGGGGACCAGAGCCCAGAGGTGGAAAGCCAGGGAAGCCACCAAACCTTGCATGAAGTTGTTCAGCAAAGGGCAAAGCGGGCTCCTCTCTGTGCAAAGGCTCAGATGGTCACGGCCAGGCATCTGTAGTCAGCAGTAACGTCTGTCTCGTCTTGGGACCCTGATCCCCGACTTAGAGTTCACCACACCTGTGGCCATCTCTGTGGCTCTGATTTTGAAAGTGAACATTTTCACTCTATAGCTGTAAAGACAGACTCACAGGAAGAACACCCTTAATGAAGAATAATGAGAATGATCTAAAGTGAGGGCAAGGGAAAGCAGGGCGAGAAACACGGCCTGTCTTCTCTGGGTGGCTGTCTCGTGTCCGCACCCAGAGAAGACAGGCCGTGTGATCTGCAGGAGCCTAGAGAGGGGTCCGTAAGACACGAGTCAGAAGAATCTCTGACATTTCCAGTATTGCTTTTTCTTTTCTGTCTGTTTTGAATAGTGTCCAGAAGGAAAATTATGATTTCTAAGAGGAATTCTATAGTCTGGTGACAGCTCCGAGGGTTAATTGGTTCTTGTAGTTTTTGAAACTGATGATCTGAAATGTTCTGCATTTTCCTCTAGCCTAGTTAGGGATCTTGAGGGCTCAGGGCATGGAGGTGCTTATGCACTGTGCTTTCTGCATCTGCTGGGCTGCATGTGTTTGTTATAACCTTTTCCCCAAGCCCAGAAAGTTCAGATTAGAGTTTTGCTTGACACAGAAATCAAGCCAGAGACAGTGGCTGTGAATGAGTTAGTGGCAGGAAGAAAGGAAACTTAGCTACCACCATAGCCAATAAGTCATGGATGCCTGGTAGTGTTTGGGATGTATGTATGGGTCTGTGTGTGCATGCATGTATACTGAGTGTGCATTTGCAGCTGTGCATGTGTGTATGTGTTTATTTGTCGATGTGTTACCCTTATCTGTGAGAATTCTAGGAGGCTGGTTTCCCTTAGCTCATTATTATCAGAGAATATTGAGACCTTACTACACATGGCAAAGAGCTGAAGGGGGGGACCCGTGTGTCGTGTCCTGGCCACCATGGAGCTTAAAATGAAGACAGGACAGGGATATAGACTCATCTACACAGGTAACATACGGCATAATGCTTAACTGAAGACCTGAAGTAGACTTCAAAGCAGGCCCAGAATAAACAAATATACTTTCTTAGGGATGAAGATAGCACGTGTAAGAATTCATGGCAAGTTGGGTGGAGAGAAGATCAAGAGTGGTGAAAATAACTTTGGCGATTTCCAAATCCAAATTGAAGAGGGAAGAAAAGTTTCGCAAAGCTTTCTTTGATCAGCCTGGGAAGGTGTCTCTGACAAGCAGGAGGTTAGGTGAACAGAGGGTGAAAATGAGGAATCCCACATAGGCTCTTTGGGGCCTGTCTACACAGGGGCTTTGAACAAGAGAGCTGAGATCTGGTTTGAAGACAGGACAGGAGACAGGTTATGTTTTTGGACGAGAAGGTCATTAGAGGTTGCATTTTAGATTCAGGCAGGACTTGGAAGAAAGGCATCATGGTCTTTGTAAACATTGGGGTGGCCTTGAAGCTCCCACTGGCCACTACAGAGGGAGGAGATGGGGCAGAATTGGCCTGTGGGCTTCCAGGCGTATCCTTGTGTGTCTCAGGCCACTCCCCATGAGTCTACCAACCAGCCAGCTGTCGCCTGAGCAATTACTTGAATTTTGTGCAATTATCTGAAATTTTTTTTATTGTACTTTTCTCATACTTTATGAAGCTCAGTGGAAAAATGGGTCTTGAAATTGATGAACACAGGTCCTAGTATAATTAGAACCAATACATTTGAAGAAATGGCAAATCTTCAGCTTCATTGGGTTAGGTTATTGCCCATTTGATTGTGAAAGAATAGAGCACGTGGAAGCTGAAAATACGTTACCCAAAGACGAGCTCCGAAGATGAGGTATAATTAGGGATTTTATAATCCTTTTCAGCTCTATGGGGGCAGAATTCCTCCTGTATCATGTAGGTGTGATGTTCTACCTGTGTGCATATGTTCTGGAGTCCATTCTGTATAAAATTGGGTGATTTCTTAAAAACTAGGTAAGGAATGGCAGGGGCCAGTTTTAGGGTATTGGGGGAGGAAGCATGAGAGTCACAGGCTGGAGAGGCTGCTGGAAAGAATGTGGTGTGACAATAAATAGAAATATTCAGCAGTTCGGTGGGCTTGAGGGATAAGGACCGAGTTGGAAGCGTTGGGAAATTTGAGAAAGCAAAGGCCAGGCTCAGTGGCTTACCCTGTAGTCCTAGCACTCTGGAAGGCTGAGGCAGGTGGATCTCCTGAGCTCAGCAGTTTGAGACCAGCCTGAACAAGAGTGAGACCCTGTGTCTACTAAAAATAGAAAATCTGAGGCAAGAGGATGCTCGGGTCTGAGACTACACTGAGCATTTCTCCTGTGCTGATTCATGTAGCCACCCTGACGCCCGATGAGGAAGAGCCTGTTATTGTATATTCCCTTTTTATAGATGTTGCCACTAAGGCCTAGCCAAGGGGGTTATTTGTCTAATATCACACAGCTAGTAAGAGGCTCAGCAAAGATTCAATCCACAGAAGAAACATTTCTTGGATTGTACTATAAACGATAAAATGCCCGTAAGGCATCCCCTGGGGTGGGGGGAAACCCCAGAGAGGGGGGTTTTCAGGATTACTTTTTGTTTTTTATTTTGAGTTTCTAGGAACTCAGACTTGGACTGTTTTCCTGCTTCCTTGCAAAAAATTGTTTTTTAAGAGACAGGATCTTGCTCTGTGCTCAGGCTGGAGTACAGTGTTGTGATCGTTGCTCACTATAGACTTCAGTTCCTAGGCTCAAGGGATCCTACTGCCTCGGCCTTCTGAGACAGGTGTGCACATGCACAACCTGTTAATCTTTTAGTTTTTATAGGTATGGGGGAGGTCTTGCTGTGTTGCCTGGGCAACATATGTCTCAAACTCATGGCCTCAAGCGATCCTCCTGCTATGGCCTCCCAAAGTGTTGGGAATATAGGCCAGAGCCATGGTGCCCAGGGCAAAAATAATTGCTTTAAAGCCATAATTCACTCTTTAATTATTGCTGTATTGGTGCTGAATGAAGAACTGGCATTAGTACTGAGTTTCTAATCTTCACTTTCCGTCTGGGGATTTTTCTGTAGTCTTATCACGCTCACACACCAGCGCTGGTTTATTGGGAACTCTCTGGCCCTAGAACTGAGTTGTGTTTATAATACTTTTTGTTGCTTATCTAGGAATGCATCTAGGTTCACAAGAAATGTAGACATTATTAGAGGTGATGGCTGAGTCACAGAGAAAAAACATAATGGCAGTGGCCCAGGATTTTCATCACTAGGCTATGCCAACAACAAGACCCTTGGAAGACATTGATATCACTGGAGTGGAATTGGTTAATGCAGGTTCTTGGTAGGCAGAACAACACAGCTGCTAGCCTCCTGGGGTAGGAAAGAAGAGATGCAAGCCTCATGGAACAACGAGTTAACCTGAGATTGCCCAGACAGCTACTCCATCTGAACCCGAAATGAATCCTGTTTGCTTTCTCTTTTGTTTTTTTTTTTTGAGACAGAGCCTCAAGCTGTCACCCTGGATAGAGTGCTGTGACATCACAGCTCACAGCAACCTCCAATTCCTGGGCTCAAGCGAGTCTCCTGCCTCTGCCTCCCAGGTAGCTGAGACTACAGGCTCCCACCACAACGCCCGGCCATTTTTTTTTGGTTGCAGCCGTCATTGTTGTTTGGCGGGCCTGGACTGGATTAGAACCCGCCAGCTCAAGTGTACATGGCTGGTGCCTTAGCCCGTTGAGCCACAGGCGCTGAGCCACCATTTGCTTTCTCTTGTGGGCAGGGACATAAGAAATCTTTCCAGGGCAGAAGAGCATGATGGCTAAAGGCAACCAGCTCTTTTGCCAGGTAGGTCTGGGTTCTGATCCTTGCTAGAATGAGGATCTAGCTGTGTGACCTCAGGCTTAGTATTTAAACTCTCTGAGTCTGTTTTCTTAGTAGTGATCTAATTGTAATCATGGTAGCTACTTTTAACGTTGATGTGCTTAGTAAGTGAGAAGATAATATGCAAAATGCTTAAAGTACACTGAACAGTCAATAAATGATAGATATTTTTATTTTAGCATTTTTATTATTATTGCTGAAGCAAACCAGAGGGATATAATGGGAGAGAGATAAGGGCTTTGGTTTCAGACCAACCTGGGTGCAAATTCTGGTCTCAGATTCGCTAGTTATTTCTGTGAGCCTCAGTTTCTTCATTTATCAAAGGGATAGATTTGTGGGAAAGATAAAATGAGATAACCCATGTAAAGAGTCAAAGACAGTGGCTGACACAGTAAAAACCAGTAACAGACTCTGCTGACACTGTTACTCTCATTATCACTGCTAACGCACTAGACGGGATGGTAGCTAGTGGCCTTAGAGTTTGCAGAATTCTGTGTGGAAAGTTCTTCCCACTGGGAAGATGAGGTTACCATCATTCTCCCCACTCTTCATCTTCTGGGTTACCAATTTTCTCTGGGTCCCTCAGGTGCCATGGTCAGGCTCCATACACAAATGCCCACCCCTCCTCTGCTTGCCCCACCTCCTCCAATCTCCCCTCCGGGATGAACTGAGTCTTTCCTACCCACTAAAGACAAGGGTGATTTGGTAGCCTTTTCCCAGACATCCTTGTTTGCATTTTTCCTATGCTATGCCTCATTTTTCTCTTTGCAGCCCATTTGTCTGTCTTAGAAACAAAAAATAGGTAATGTTAGCTGGGTTTTGGTTTTTCGCTGCCAGATTCCTCTGCCACTTCGTTAAAGTGCTATTTATTCATTGTTTGAGTTCATTTATGGAGTTGGGGGAGAATGCATTATGTAACAATGGGCCCAGTTCCAAGCCCGAAGTCATTTCCTAGGTGGCTACTATTTAATGTAACTGTTTTGTGGCTTGAAGCCTTTGGGCTGGGGAGGTGGCAGTGGGTGGTGTGGGGTGCCTTGGGGCAGAGAGTGGGACCAGGGAGGGTCTTCTCAAGCTCTTTATTTTATGCCCTCATCCCTACTGCTCAGTAGCAAACATTTACTCAGAACCTTCTGGGGCCAAACATTTGCCAGGGGATGGGGCTGCTTTCAGACGCAGTCCAGGAAGGACGGTCACTTAAAAAGACAGTGCAAGTTGGCTGCCTGAGTCCAGGCTGGTTTTCTTTTCTTCATGCTACCACCATCTGAGCAGGCTTCAACCTCATAGATATTAGGCTGGCCTGTCCTCAGAGGAAGTGACCAGCAGACCGGGTAGGCTTCATAAATTGCAGGGTCCAAAGCAGAATGCAATTGTGGTCACCCACTGGGCTCGGGGAGTCAATCTCCCCTTTCCACAGGCTGCCACTGCAATCCATGGTGGGCAAGTAACCCCAAGAGATGGCAGCCAGCACACCAGGCCGCTCTTGGTACAGAGATCCAGGGTTGTGTGGGACCTTCTGCTGAGTCACTGGCAAATGTCCTTTAGCACTGCTTGTCCCGGAAGTGCAGGGTGGCTGTCACCGTGCATGCCCAGCCCCTCCCCCCGCTCCCTGCAGCAGTGCCCAGGCCCTCACCAATGTGACCCTGCCCCCTTGAGAGTAGTGTGGCATGGGTGGTAGGGCCCAGACGCCTGGGCCGAGCAGCGGGTGCCTGAAAGCCCCTCCTAGGAGGTGGTGGGAAACGGGAACCCAAGTGAGCGGAGGCTCCAGATCCCAGTGCCCGCTCGGTTGTGCCTTCAGACCTCATTGATAAAACACAGATTCAGAGATAAAAATATTAAGAATTGAAGATGGCAATCACATAGCGCTTGAGTGGAGGCCTTTAGAGGGCAAGGCCTTTAGGAACACAGAACCCTTTGGGTTTCAGATTCCCATGAGAAGAGACTGTTGTTTAGTTTGAGAGCCATCAGTGAAGCTGAGTTAGGCAGCTGGGGCTCAGGTGTTGGAGCATGAAGGGGCACAGCTCCCTGGGCAGATGGCAGGCAGTTCTCTGGGGCAGAGGGGCTGGGGGCCCAGCCGCCCCGAGAGAGCCTTACTCCAATAGCATGTGCTGGATAGAAGGGAAGTGGTGGGGGGACTGAGCTTCACTCCTCCTGGGTGTTTGGGGGAGGGAGACTTTACTTCTAGCCTCAGTTTATTCAACCATAAGATAAAAGCAAAATCTACAAGCTAGGGGGATGGGGAGCAGAAGAAATAAGGAGTTTTTGAGATGCTTTTGCAAGGTACTTTAGCTTCCTGGAAAACTGCTCCACTTAACTTTCATCAAGGTGTGCATGACCAGTTGATTATGATGTTGACGGCAGGAATGGGGGGGGAGGGGGGAGAAAGACTGGAGGATTCTTACGGCCCCTTTTAACCTCAACGTTTTGTTTCTCTTATTTTGTTCTAAGCTACAGAATTTCCATGCTGTGTATCGTGAGAAGTGTAAAAAGAAATGTTTTCTTTATCATTTTCCCATAATACAGGAATAACTTCTTTTCTTGAAAATGTATAAAAGGATTGTTCCCCCATTGTCCTCTTGAAGAGGGAAAGCCAAGAAAGAAGAAGGAAGGAAAATCTAGGGCATTTTTTGAAGTTTATTACTTAAGATACAAAATAATTTTTGTCAAATGAAGAAAATGGCAATGAATTTAGGGACCTTTTATCACTTTTTTGTCCTCCTAAAAATATTCGTTCTTTAATCTTGACTTCTTAAAAATGCAAAATGATCTTTATCACCAAAATAGTATATATAATACATTCAGAAAAGATTAAGCACCTACAATGTTTTAGGTACCGTGCTAGGAGCCAGGGGAATTAAAGTAAGAAATGGTCCTCACCCCATAGCACCAAAAAGTCTAAACTAAGTTGTATGAATTAATTTCTGTTGTTAACTCATGTTCTAATCTGGATTAGGTTTATATGTCTCTCAGTTTGCCCCACACCCCTTTAAAAAATGAAGATAATCACAGTGATGGAAGAAAATGATGAAAATTGCATCCCAGAGGGAGTAGAATCTTTGTTACATTTTGCTGGTATATCTCAGAATGTGAAATTAAGGAGATTTTGTGAAGTTGTTTTGGAAAAAGTAGGGGACATTGGCATTGACATTAGAGGTAGGGAGAAGAATGTCATTCAGAATCCCTTGCACAGAAAGCAGAGGGCCATTCTGGGAGCTCACCAGGAGTAGGCAAAAGGGACAGGGGCAGGGACTCCAGGGCACACTTAGGATCTGTGCCCAGAACTATTCAGGTGGGGTGGTTGCCTCTGGATGCACCTCCATAATCCACCGATGCCCCCTCAGCTGTCAGAAGGTCTTGGTGGCCTGGATTTGGTGCTAGGGTATTTTCTTGATATCCGACCCAGAAGTTGCTGGGATTCATTTACTTGGCTGGGTGCTAGAGAACAGGTCAGGGCTTCGTTCTCATTGCCTATCCATTCCATACTTCTTTGTGAAGGAATTGACATTTTTTTTTTTAAGATGCACATTAGCACTGTCCTTTACAAAAACCCTGAAACCTTATTAGAGTGCATTCCTAGATGTACCTGCAAATGTCACCCAGGATAGAATACAGTGGCATGATCATAGCTCACTGCGCCTCAAACTCTTGGCCTCAGTCAATCCTCCTGCCTCAGCCTCCTGAATAGCTGGTACAACAAGTATATGCCACTGAGTCTGGCTAATTTTTTTTTTTTTTATTGTAGAGACAGGGTCTTGCTGTGTTGCTCAGGCTGGTCTCCAATTCCTGGCCTCTAACAATTCTCCTGCCGTGGCTTCCCAAAGTGCTGGGATTCTGGGCAGGAGCCACCACACCCATCTGTGTTTTTTTTCTTTAACAAAGTTAGTGTACCCCCTGTACAGTGTCACTCTAACTTCGATTTGGGATTCCATCTGCATCTTCAAACTACAAGGTGGCCAATTAGCTTTTTTTTTTTTTTTTTTTTTTGAGTATTTGGGGCTGGGTTTGAACCCGCCGCCTCTAGCATGTGGGGCGGGCACCCTACTCCTTTGAGCCACAGGTGCTGCCCAGTTAGCTTTTAAAATAAGGGCATATCTGTGAATAAAAGCTGTGGAGTTCGGCTGTATCAGTCATGGAAATGTGTGAGTACTTCCGATAAAATATTCTATTAGTACATTTGATTACAGCTCATTTGTTACTGACTCTTTGTTTCGCACCCTTTTTATGAAGAAGTTGGGCTGAGATAACAAACCGCTACCATCGCTACCACCACCACTAATTACTGAGCATGTAAAATACTGTGTGCGTGGGGGGTGTTTATAATGATTAGTTCTTATATGTGTGTGTGGGGTGTTTATAATGATTAATTCTTATAAGAACTTTATGATCTTGCTGATATTCTGTCACTCAGGGAAATTAAGTACAAAATTATACAGCAGCATGTAGCTGAGCTGGAACTGGAGCCCCCATCTGACACCTAAGTCCTTTCTGCTGTGCTGCCCGTGTCCTCTTCATCACTCTATTAAGGTTTCAGGGGTTTTATAAAGGACAGTGCTAAGGAATGCTCTAGGTGAGATACACGTCACCTTTGCCCCCATCTCTCCTGTGACGAGAGGACAGGTGGCAGCCCACCTTTGGTGTCTGAGCTGCTCTGACTTGCAGAGAGGTGCTTTAAATCTTTTGGGGACCAGCTGGAGCCCTTCGAGGGAAGGCAGGAAGGGGTCTGGGTGGGAAGAGCTGTTGGAGGGCAGCAAAGCAGAGGAAGAACATGGTTTCGGGAACCAGGAAGCCCAGCTCTGTCACCTGTGGGCAGGTCTCTCACGGACTGGGGTGAATAGCCCCGACCTGGGAGGACTGAGTAAACGCCATGGAGGGTAGAGAGTCGAGGCTATACACAGGACAGTCAGCAATTGGTAGCCGCACTTGCCAGAAGACAGCGTCAGTCTCCTTCCACAACTCCCCCATACGTACGCTCGTTGACAGACACATACTCCAGGCCTCTTAAGGTTTTGCACACAGTGCGAGAAACCCCAAATTTATTATGTTTAAAACTATTATTTCTGCAAAATTTCTCCTCGCCTCGGTTCTCCCTTTTATAAGTTTAGATCATCCAGGGCCTCCAAGGACACAAATTCCCTATTGTTGACACCCATATCAGCCTATGTCATGTCTGTATCCTGGTTTGAGGGACGAGGGTGGTGGTGCTTGGGTCGAGCTCTTATCTCACTTGCTCTTTTGCTGTGGGACGTCTCACTGGCCTTCTGAGAAATCAAAGGGCTTCTTCCGTCGGGAGGCACGGCTCGCACACGAGTGCCTGGAGCCCTGTGCCCCTGCCCGTCGGAAGGGGGAGAAGGTTCATCACTCGCACCCTGGAGCTGTCCAACTCTTGTGTTCTTTGTTCTCTTTTGGCAGAACCAGCTTCTTGCAAAAGGACTGTTCTTTGTGGAGGAGAAGATCAAGCTGTGTGAAGGCAAGTACAAGGCAGCTCTCAAAGATTGGGGCCTCTGTGACTCAGCCTTTGATATTTGGAAGGCTGAGATGCTTCTGACCAAGTGTGGCAGTCTCCATGCGTCTGATTCACCCATCAGTTTTTTCCCCAGCTGGTGGAAAAAGCCAGCTGCTTGCAGCAGGGACTACTGGAACTGTGTTTTGAAAAATGAAGTGGGGGCCAGGTACGGTGGTTCATGCTTGTAATCCTAGCACTCTGGGAGGCCAAGGCGGGTGGATGGCCTGAGCTCAGGAGTTCGAGACCAGCTGAGCAAGAGCAAGACCCCGTCTCTAAAAATAGCCAGGCATTGTAGCCGGCACCGGTAGTCCTAGCTACTAGGGAGGATTGGGCAAGAGAATCACTTGAGCCCAAGAGTTTGAGGTTGCTGTGAGCTCTGATGCCACAGCAGTCTACCCAGGGTGACTGAGTGAGACTCTCCAAAGAAAAAAATGAATTCGGACTGGGGCGATTTCTTGGGAGACCTCATGAAGGGGTTTTCCCCGGATGCACGCTGGTGGTCTTCTGTGAAGGGCTGAGTCAGACTGTCTTGTTCCCTCTGCTCTGCCATGGGCTGTTTCCTAATAGGCCTTTGTAGTGTTTTTTGAAGTCACAGAAGACAGGAGTCCTGTCCATTTGGGGGACAGATGACTAAGTAGACACCCACTTAATGGGGTATGATTTGATGGATAAAGGGAAATTTCTTTATGAGAAAAAAATGAGGTCTTAGGAAATCTTAGAATCTGACTGATAGTATGGAAAGGGATTGAATGGAGATGGGAAATGGTACCAAAGGCAAGAACTGGCCTCACCCCACGACTCTACCAAGGGCTACTTCTTAACTCCCGCCTCAGTGGGGCCTGACCTTAGCTTGCCACCTACTTCTTGGGTGACTTTTCACTCAAGTTACTAGTGGCTCAGCGTCTCAGTTCTTTTGAGACAGAGTCTCACTTAGTCACCCTGGGTAGACTGCCGTGGCATCACAGCTCACAGCAACCTCAAACTCTTGGGCTCAAGTGATTCTGTTGCTCAAGCCTCCCACGTAGCTGGGACTACAGGAACCGGCTACAATGCCTGGCTATTTTTTTTAGAGATGGGGTCTCACTCTTGCTCGGCTGGTCTCAAACTCCAGAGCTCAGGCCATCCACCTGCCTTGGCCTCCCAGAATGCTGGGGATTACAGGCATGAGCCACCACGCCCAGCCCAGAGTCTGTTTTTTAAATCACTTTTAAAGTGATAAATTGGAGTGAGGGCCTGCGGGGCACATGTGGTGCATCGCTAGTGTAACACCAGACCTGCACACAGAATGTATGCACGGTGCTTCCTCCCTTCCCCCCCATATCCTCCTGACCTCTCTCAGCAGCCAAAGTCACTTCTGGGCCCACACTTACCGGGTATCACGTCATCCCTTTTCTTCTTCCATTCCCTGGGAAAGAAACTAGTATCCAGTAAGGTGGGTCCTAGAAAGACAAAGTAGGAAGACAAATGAGAAACGGACACTAGAAAGTTCAATGCCAGGGACTCAGTAAATGCTTGTGAAACCTTTGGAGGAACAGAGGTTAGAAATGAACCCTCTGCATATTTCAGAGCTGGCTGAACCTCTAGCCTTTCCCCCCTTGAATACATCTATGCTGTGATTTTTCCCCCCAACCTTGTAAGTACTCACAATCCCAAGGCTTTACAAAAATTTTTTATTTGTAATAGAAAATACATAAAATGTAACTCTTAATTATTTTACACTTAAGAACTGTTAACCCCATTCATATTGTTGTGTAAAAGAGCTCCAGAACTTTATCTTAGAACACTGAAACTCCATGCCAGCAGCCCAGTCCCCATTTCCCCTGCTCCTCATGCCCTGACAACCACAGCTCTCGTTTACGTTGCCATGATTTTGACCATTCTAGGCATCTTGTGTAAGTGGAATCATACATTATTTGTCCTTTTTTGCAAGTGGCTTATTTCACTCAACATAGTGTCCTCAAATCCATGTTGTAGCATGTGACAGGATTCCCTTCTTACTCCATTGTATATGTAATGCCACGTTTTCTTCATCCATTTATCTGTCAGTGGAAGACTCTTGTTTTGGGGTCACTTGCTTTGACCAGGAACTTAGTGGCTCCTTTGCATTTTGGAGTCCAGCTGCCTGATAAAGGGAAGGAAGAGCACCATCATCCCTGGCCACGTTGTTTGTATGTAAATCATCTGGTGGGTTATTCCAGGAAATGTGGAAAAGCAGCTTTACAAAAAAATGGACTGAGCAAAACCAGAGATTCAAGTGCCCTTAAAAGGGCAAGTTCAATGTCTCTCGCCCAAGTGATCCTCAACATAGCACAGAGAGAGCAAAATCTCGGAAACGAGCTAGGTGGGAGAGGAACAAAGACCACCCAGGATTCTGTGCCCTTATGTGGCTGGGGGACACGAGGCCAGAGAATTCTCTCTGGATTCTGAGTGCTGGGACCCTTTCTGCACAGTGGATAGGCATGTGGGGAACCTTCAAGGGATGTCTTTACTTTTTCATTTTACATATTAGAACTCCAAGGAAGATTTTGTCTGGATAAAAGAGTTCTCTTGTTATAAAGTCTTGAAAGAATTAATCTGATCTGTCTGATCACTGAAAAGCTCCACTTGATCGACACATTTATTATGTACACGTCTATGTATTTGTTTGTGTATGCACACCCCTGATTTATTGCTACAGAAAGGACAGGTGGCAGCTCAGGCCATGTGTTACTGTCTCATGGACAGGAGACCCCATGTTATAATAACTCAGTAACCTTTTCTAGAGCTTCCCTGACCTTGACTCTTAGGAAGTTTCTTCTACCTACCTATGTACTTCTGGTGATCTAAACTCCTGTGGCACATTGGAGGACAGATTTTTATGGAACTATCATCCAGAACCTTCCATCCAAGCCCCCTTCAGTCTTTGCAAGGAGCTAAGTCCTTGACTGATGGGTTGTTTCTGGAAGTGAAAGTCATCTGTTTCCTTTAACTCTTTCTTCTCCAGGGTTAGCCTGTTTTGTTAGCCTGGATCTGTCTGATGTTCTTCTCTGAACACTTTCCAAAACCTCCATCACTCTGTGAAGTTTGTGGCCAGCAATTAGACCTGGCTTCCTGGGAGGCGCCTTTCTGCTGCCAGATGGAAGATTACCTCATGTTCATGAAAGGGGGGAGCAAGTGGGCACCAGCACCGACCCGCAAGATCCTCTGCCCTTCCCCTCCTCCATGTCAGGCGGGCCTCTGCTTGTCTTTGCCATGGAAGGCGTAAGATAAGGGCCACCAACCAAGGAGCTGGAATGGCCTTTTCCCCTTTGGGGTACATTATCCAGGTGTTAGTTGACCTTTGTTTTAGGAACTGGGGTGGCCGAGCCCTTCAGATGACCCTCTTGACTCTCCACCTCCTCCCTGCAGCGAGCTACCATAGCCTACACTTGAAAGAGGATGGTGATTGATTCAATCAAACTCTTACCAATGATCCGCTACCTCCCAGGCACTTGGTTAGGTGCTCAGGACTCAATGATGGACAGAACAGTCATAGGATCACAGGCCCTTGTGAAACTCACAAACTGGTGGCAAAGGCAGATGTAAATCACATCATCCCAGATATAAAACTATGACCAGGACAAGCACCAGGATACGATTCGTAGTACAGGCATTTGAACAGTTGAGGGAGACTTTGCTATTCCACATTTGGGTTAAACGGTAGCCTTCCACTCACCACCCTCAGCATCTGTAAAAACCTATATGTTTGGTACTTCCCACTCATTCCTTGAATATTTTTAAAGATTGACTTAATGACATGTCTGCCACTGTGTTCAGCACAGCAGTATAGCGGTCAGCAGGACAGAAGGGGCCCCATTCTTACTCCCATTCTAGGGAGGAGACAAAAGTAAATAAGTAACTCCAACAAACTGTGATCAGTGCTTCCTCTGGGAAAGCGAAGGTGTCATGGATTTGCATTTTTCTCCCTGGTGTATCTTACCTTGGCCTTTCAAAATCTGCGGGTCCTTGGACCTGGTGGCTACTAGTCACGCCCTTGTTCAGTCCCTGCTTTTTACTACCCATTAAATTAATAGACGGAAGACGCCAAATGCATCTTTCAAGATTTGTGCAGTGGAACCGGCAGCGTCTTGCCAAATGCATCTCTCAGTGTCTGTGGCTGACCCAGTTTCTCTGCCTACGATGAGCAGAGACGATGCCCAGTGTCAGCTCTGTTATATAGGTCATTAAACAGCATCCGCTTTGTAGGCGCCTCTCCGCTAGGGCCCATCTTTCCAGGGGTGCGGAGTTCCTCGTGCAGCCTTCTGATGGCATCGGGTGACCCGTGTGCTCTAGCCTGGGGGGTGTCACTTGGCTAGCTCAGGCTTCCTGATCCTAGGGGTGAGTAGCGACAGTATCAGGAGGCTGCCCTGTGTTTGACAGGTGTTCTCTTCCGATCCCAGATCCCAGTTACTATAAAGCACTTAGCAGAGGGGACCACTTCAAGGTCCTTTCTGTCTCTCTCCACTGAGGCCAAAACCCAGAATAAAGTCTTAGTGATTAAGAAAACAAAACCGTTTATAACTGTGCACACCATCTTCCCATATTAGGTTAGTCAAGAGCGTGGACTCTGGAATCCCAGCTCTGCCTCTTAGCTGTGTGACATTGGGGCAGTTGCTTGGCCTCTCTGAGCCTGAATAGCAGGAGTAATAGAGTCTTCCTCCGAGATATCTTATAGATACATCGTTTAGCATAGTGTCTGATAGTGTTGTAGCCATCACATGAGAGAAGTTAGTGTGTGGTTTTAAGATGTCAGCTCCCCTTGCTGGACTCGGGGATAGAAGAGCTTATTTGCATATTTTCAATTGTATCTTCCCACCCAATCCCACGTTTACTGTAGTAACACCTTGTAGATCAAATGTAGGTGATGAGCTGTCTTCCCACCCCCATACCAGTGCTGCTCCTCTCATTCAGGATCTTCCTAGGGAAGCGTGAGTTAGAGCCACACGTGCATCCTGTGACACATAAATATATTTCTGCCCTGAGAATTTCTGGTGGTTTTAGCCAGGGATAAAGACATTGTAGCACCACATCTCTGTTCTCTGGGCTTTAACAGCTTCTGGCTGCAAGGCTTCCAGCATGTGTGACTTTATGTTTTACGGGGGACCATCTTCTGGCCTCTCCTACCAGTAATGACAAGTTCTTTTCTTTCTTCTCCCCTCCCATCTTCTCGCCCCCGTGTAGGTGAAAATCGCATTGAGGTTCTGGCTGAAGTCTGGGACCACTTCTTCACTGAGACTCTCCCCACCCTGCAGGCCATATTTTATCCAGTTCAGGTCAGTCTCTTTGGGGAACACCTCCCTCTGGCCTCAGCCGTCTGTCTGTCTTCTCTCTTGGCCTTGACAGCCTGGGGCCTCCTGGAGAATGGGAGAAACTTGGAGATTGGGCACTGGCCTTGGTCGAGGACGTTGGAAATCTTTTGAGGGCTCTCTGCTTCTAAATTTAGGACCTAACTTCAAGCAAAAAAGATGCTTGCCTAACTAGCAATTTGTAGGCTCTTGTTACCCTCTTGGTTTTGAGTGTGTCTTTATATTCTTGGAGTGGTTTGTTTTTCTTAGTTTTCAGAAGCAGAGACGGGGAGGGGGGATGTGGATTTTCTTTTTTCTTTCTCCTCCTGCCTCTCTCCTCCTCCTCTCCCTTTTTTTGAAACACAATTTTTAAGCGTATTGCTGTTGCCCTCAAATCGTGGGAAAGGAATAGTGTTCCTTGCCCTCTAACTACGGAAAGCCACATGATGGAGCAGGAAGAACATGGGGCTAGGCACTGGTAGACTTGGGTTCAGGAGTGCTGGCTCATGAAAACCATTTAACTTCTGTGAGCACAGCTCCATCTCGCCTCCTGCAAAAGGCGGAATTTATAGTAAAAGACGAGTGACAGCTCTTTGGTGTTCTGGGACCTCAGCTCATCCTGCCACTTGAGTTGCTGTCCCTTCTATGGGGACTGATCCCGCGTGGATGGCTGCCGGGTCAGTGTCGCCACCCCTCAGGGAGGTCAGCTAATAGTCTGTCCTGTGCCGCAGTGAGCTCACCGTCCCGCTCCTCCCACCAGGGTTCAGGCTTCACGTGGCGTCTGGTGTTACTGAAGTGTGGGTACTGTGTGCAGAATAGGAACACAGCCATTAGTAGCCGTGGGAATGACACACCAGAGACAAGGGCCCCTGTGGATTCTTTGGTCTGAACAGTGTTTCAAGGGATTTGGAATTGCTTAAAATATACGAGGATGTCAAATATTTAAAAATTGGGAGGTTATGCTTCTAAGTTTCATTTCCCCTTTCAGGCCTGCCCCTAACTTTTCTATTAAGAGCTGTGACTAGAAACGTCTGGCCTACGGCCCAATTCTCTTTGTCATCCCAACATCCCACCTGCGCTTGTGTGAACCGTGCAGCCCCTGTGCCCGTGAACCTGCCTCTTTCCTTGGAATAGTCACCTGTTGGCCAGTGGGTACTCTCTCGGGAAAACAGACCTGGGAAAGGGGGATAGAGTTGCCAGATTTAGCAAATAAAAGTACTGGAAGCTGAGTTATGTTTTAATTGCATATATAAAAAACAAGCAAAGCAATATCTGGAACATTTATACTAAAAAAAAAACCCTTCAAATTTAAGTGGGTATCCTGTGTTTTATCGGCAACCTGTGAGAATGGCTGTGCAGGCCTAGGGTGCTGTTAGGGCCATTTGATCAGGGAGTTCCAGGGTGCAGGTGCCCTAATGGTACTAGAATGGCAGGTGTGGGATCTGGATGAACATGGCCCCAGAATAGTTTGAGAAGGGCAAAGAGGGGCCCTCCAAAGCCCAGACATGAGGGTTGAGAGATGCTACTGTCTTACTTCTCTTGAAAAATTGTAAGATTCAGCAACAATTGGCATGGCCCCATTCAGGCCCCTCTTGAAAAATTGTAAGATCCAGCAACAATTGACATGAATCCATTCAGTCCCCTCTTGAAAAATTGTAAGATCCAGCAACAATTGACATGGCTCTATTCACTCCCTATACCCTAACCGCTGACTTGAACTTTGCCTCTGTGCTCCTGTTTGCCATGACCTCTACCTGGCTGGCTTCTCTTTCCTCTGCCTATTCCTGAGTGCATCTGCATGGGCTAGCCCTGTTTTATTCGGTGAGCCGAGATGAGACAAGGGTGAGCTACATTCAGCCTGGGTAGGCAGTAGTCAGAGGTGGTGGGGGAGCTCGGTGGCAGATGGGCACCAAAGGAAGTGGGTACTCGGGGGGGGGGTGGCAAACTGCCTCCTCTGTCCTTCTTGTTCTCCACTGACTTAGGTCCACATATTTATGATTTTTAAGGGACTGAACACACGTAGCTTTTACTCTTCCTTTGTCTTAGCCTGGAGAAACTGGCTGGCTCATTGGATAACGTGGATATGGACTTGTTATTTTTCCAGAAGATGGAGATTGTGAGGGGATAGGTTTTGCTTTGTTATACTGTTGTTCCCCCAGCCTAAAACAAGAACAGAAAAGCCAGTTCTAGGTTAGTATGAATTCCTCCCCTGATTCATTGTGGGCTGAAGAGATGGCAAGGCCTGGTAACAGGTCAGCGCTCTGATTCATGATCCTCTGAGAAAGCAATGATTAACTTGTTCATATGGCAGGTTGGTCTAAACTGGGTACCCTACACCCTCCCATAAAAGTATTTTCTGCCAGCGTCAGAGGCCAGATTTTTGCATACAGAAAAAGTCTTAATGATTTTGGAGACCAGTAAAGGGATTTCAAGATAAAGCCTCATGCTGTGGGAGGATTAATGATATGAGATATTGGAGCTAATTTTGACATAAGTGGTGGTACTACATTGCCGTCTGGGCCTGGGTTAGCTCGCCTTTAAACATATGAGGCACCAGGTCTGGATTCATTTATAAATCCAGGCTTTTTCTCCCAAGTGTGTAATGTGTAACCATGGGCTTGGAAGCCCCAAATGCAAAATCTTTCATCTTCTCCAGGGGAATACTTTATCTGCTCATGCCTAGCCTCAGATGACTGCAAGTATGTCAGGTGACGAGGCAATAGTAATAATCTGGAAAAGAAATGGGAGGGTAGGGACAGCTGCACCAAAGAACAAAGTGGTCGGCTCATGCCTGACCCGGGTTCATATCCTCAGTCTGTCACTTACCACCTTATTTTTTAAATCAATTAATTAATTCTTTTTGAGACAGAGTCTTGCTTCATCACCCTGAGTAGAGTGCTGTGGCATCATAGCTCACAGCAACCTCAAACTCTTGAGCTCAAGCGATCTTGCCTCAGCCTTCCCAGTAGGTGGCATTACAGATGCCTGCCACATCGCCTGGCTATTATTTTCTGTTTTTAGTAGAGATGGGGCCTCACTCTTGCTGAGGCTGGTCTTGAACCACTGAGCTCAGGCCATCCACCCCCTTCGGCCTCCCATAGTGCTAGGATTACAGGTGTGAGCCACCCTACTGGGCCTTGTCACTTAACATCTTGATAATCTTGGAAAGATAACTTTACCTCTCAGAGCCTCTGTTTTCTTCTATAAAATAATGATGTCTACCTCACAGGGCTATTAATAAGAATGAGATAAAATACTAAGAGCACTCGGTTTATTATATAACATGTAGTAAGGGCTTAGGAATTGTTGCTATCACCATCAATATCTTTGTCATTATTACTCTCTGTATAGCCAGTGACCCATTTATTTAGAGATCTATTTTTCACATTTCATGGGCTAAGCAGATGGGTCTGGAATGGGTGATCTTGAGTGTTCACAGTGTGCTTGGCAGTGTGCCATGGAGATGTAGGGGCAGCCCCTTAGAGTTGCCTGAGTGAGGCTATGGCCTGTATTTTCCTATCATCCCACTTAAAATAGCATCCATGTGATTGGTGTGAAATAATAGGCTTTCTCATATACTGTTGCTAGGATTATAAATTGATGCAATCTTTTTGGAGGGCAACATGGCAGTATCTGTAAGACTTTTTAAAAGCATATTTTAATTAAGCAATTTTCCTTTGAGGGAAAACATCTGGATATATGCTGACAAAAAGTACCCAGAGAGACATGGGTGAACGTGTTTCTTAAACCATACGGAATAGGCAGGGTGTGGTGGCTCACACCTGTATTCTCGCACTCTGGGAGGCCAAGGCGGGTGGATCTCCTGAGCTCACAGGTTTGGAACCAGCCTGAGCAAGAGGGAGACCCCATCTCTAAAAATAGCCAGGCATTGTGTCGGGTGCCTTGTAGTCCCACCTATTTGGGAGGCTGAGGCAAGAGAATCACTTGAGCCTAAGAGTTTGAGGTTGCTGTGAGCTATGACTCCATGGCACTCTACCGAGGGTGACAAAGTGAGACCCTGTCTCAAAAAACAAAAACAAAACCCCCCATAAATAATAGCATTGTTTGTAGAAAAAAAAATAGCATCTTGGTCAGGAAATGGTGAAATACAGTTGTGTTTGTACAGTGGAATATTATGCAGCCTTAAAGAAGAATGAAGTAGGTTAGTATGTGTTGGGTATGAACAGATGCCCAAAATATATAAAGTTAAACAAAAGCACATTGCAGAACAGTAGGAAGGGACTAATACTCTCTATGTGTGTTTACAGGTTATATGAGTGATTTTTATAGGTGGAAGAACTTTCTGGAAAAATCCAGAATATAAATAAAAACCTTTAAGATGGTTACCTGTGGGGAGTGAGAATAAAAGATTAAAGAGGATGTCTGCTTTTTACTGAACTCTGTCGTAGCCCCTATGGCCCTGGTCTCGATCGCAGCAGAAAGGAACCAGGCGAGACGCAGATTAGAAGTACAAGCTTGTAGGAGGCAGGCTAACCTTGATTGCAGGGTAGCCCTGAGCAACCTCTGCAGTAGCCTTTTATTGAGACAGCACAAGACAGGTGAGGGGAGTATTAGACAATGACTATGTGCCCAAGGCTCGCCATGGGCTCAGGTTCTCTCTCCGCAAGGAGCACCTGCGGACGAATTGGCCGATGGCCCGCCCCCCAGCTGCAAATCATCTTGCTCAGAGGTCGTGTGGCTCTTGGCGTCCTCTACAGAACTCTGTTAATCTTTGCCTATAAATATCTGTTACCTTGTGATTTAAAAACAAAACCAAAAATAAAAAAGCGAATTAAACTTGTCTCTCTTCGGTGTGCAGTGCTAGGCAAGGAGCAGACGTCCTGAGGCCCTTGATGACCTACTCGGAAACTCCCGGAAAATCAGTTCTGGGAAGCAATTTGGTGGTAGTAGGAGCCGGAGGTCCTGGAACTGTCTTGCTTTCACCTCTCAGCTTCTCTCTCCACCAGAATTGCTGTTCAGGAGTGGTTTCTAGAAGGCTACATGGCCCAATCTTCCTCCTTCTCTTTCTCCATCTTCTATAGTTTAGGTCAGACAGTTCTATTGTTTGCTTCCATGGAAGGTTGTGAACAAAAACTGGGTATGTCCCATCAGCTCCCAGCACTGTACAGTACCAAGAGCCCTGGGCCCAGCGTGAGGGATGGGGGCTCATCCCTTCACATCAGTTCATCAGAGCAATACCGCCTGCCCGACATTTCACAGGTAGTGCAAGAAGTGCCTTATAATTAAAGTAGCACCCAACATGATGTCAGCTCCATTTCTAATTATTTTTAGGCCCCTATTTCACAGGAGTCTTGTACAGTCTTCGGGTCATTTAGGCAGGTTGAGTTTTGCCTTATCTTAAAAGTTTTCATTCCAGAGGGTAGGAGCTGGGTCTCTGACTCTTTGGAAGACCCTCTGGGCCTTGCAGACCACTCCTCCTATCTCATCCTGTCCTATGCCGGGTGCTCTGTAAATATGTGTGTCCTGGACCCCAAGTAGTTGGTGGAAGATCCAGCAGTGCCTCACCTCCCGGCCCTCCCTGCTCTCTCCCCTCCAGGGCCAGGAGCTGACCATCCGCCAGATCTCTCTACTGGGCTTCCGAGACCTGGTCCTGCTCAAGGTGAAACTGGGTGACTTACTGCTGCTGGCCCAGCCCAAGTTGCCCTCGTCCATCGTCCAGATGTTGCTTATCCTGCAGGTGAGGGCCTGCTGGAGATGTGCCCAAAGGCCAAGGGAGGAAGGGAGGGAGGAGACTGCTGTTCTGGGATGAAGGGAAAGAGTCAGTGCTTAATCTAGCATTCTTGACTTGGTCCATGTTCCCTTGTGCATTTGTTCGTCTGAAGTGCATTCACTGAGCACCTGTTGAGTCCCTGGTGCTGTGCTCAGTGCTGGGACTGGACCCGGGAGTAGAAGAAACATGGCCTTTCATTCAACAGGTGGATACCCTGCCCCCTTCTCTGGTGATGCCAGCGATCCACAAGTTGAAAGTCATAGCTAAGAATCTACTTTAGCCTTGCTCAAGCCAGATCAGGAGCTCCCTGGAAGGCTGTCAGGACAGATGGGCTTTGAGAGGGATTATAGCCAGGAGTTAGGCCATGTTAGGCCACGGAGCCACCAGCCTTTCTCTGCCTCCTGCTCTCTACATGGCTTTGGTCACCTAGTCTCTCTTTGATGCTGCCTCTCCTGACCTTGCCCCATCTCTCCTGTGTCCTGTGTTTGTTTTGCTCCTGGGCTAGTGTGCCAATCCACGGCCTGAGTGTTTCCAGGCAGGGACCACCCCATGGCTGCCGAGTGTCCATTAATCAAAATTCCAAATTTGTAATAGGAGGATGAACTAACGCTTACTGTCCCCGGCTGTGTGTCAGGAACAAGCCAAGGATGTTTTGGGTGTGTTGTTTTCTTAATCCAGTAATCCGAACAACCACTTTGTAAAGCAGGTACAAGTAAGAGGGTACAGGTGACATAACTGAAACCTAGGAAGTTTATGTGCTTGCCTGAGATCCCTCAGCTAGTTAAAGGTCATAAAATTGAGAACTATTCACATTTTGCTTCCTCCCCAGAAGAAATCTGATTGGTCCATCTTGGGCTAGATGACGCCTGTGTCCAAGCCCCTTGGGTGTAGGGTCAAGCCCTATAAACATGGCCTTGGTGAGCCCATTCCTATGGGTGGAGGCACGCAGTTCTCAAAGAACATGCCCGAGAACATGCTTGGGACACCCCATGAGGGGACTGCTGTGCCTTCCACCTCTAACTAGTTGAGATGTTGCAGCATCAGCTCTGACGCTGCCCAGGTTAGACAGCTCATCCCCCATCAGGCTAGGTGACCCCCTGCTCCCCGCACGGCAGGGATGGAATGAAGGCCTTGGGGCCCTGACTACCCTGACCCCCCAGCTGCTGTTCTCTCTAGGTCCTCGGCTAGGCCATCCTTTTAGTCATTCTCCCCCTTGCCTGTAATCACAGAGGAAGAAGAGCTGCTTCAGAGGATGACGGTGGGTGTAATTGGCTGGAATGCCAGGTCAAGCATTTTTATGGAAGAGGAGAAGGGGATAGAAAAATGTGTGTGCAGCTGTGTGTGAGAAGACTGCATTAGAGCTTGGATCCTGAGCAAGACGTCACGAAAATGAGCCCATTGAGCCCATTGGGCTCCTACCCTCCAGTTTCCATTTATAATATAAGTATTTGGGGGGTGAGAAGTGGTCCCTTTGTGTTTGAGGGGCATGGTGGCAGCTTGGTTTCATTGAAAGGAGGGTTGGTCCAGCAGGCAGGTGAAGGCTCCCCCTTGCTGATGCTGGAACAGAGGGGCCTGTGTCTATAATGAAAATATCTACCACATTCTGGCTCCGCACCAGGCAACCATATGCGAAAACTGTCATCATCCCCCTATGCTCCCAGGATGAGTTTGACTGTTTTCCCAGGAGAATATGCCTTCATCTCTCCCAGCTTTGAACCCCTCAGTGGGTCCCTGTTAATTTTAGGAAAACAAACAAGTCTGTTCCCAGGCCTTGGGTCCTCCCACCTCTCCAGCCTCACCTGGAACCTGACTCCCCACTGCCGTGGCCTCCTTTTCCCTGTGGCAGTGGGATCTCTGTTCTCACTGTCTTTCTTCCCAGAATGCTTTGCAGCCTGAGGCCATCAAGGCCCTTTCCGGGCAGGTCCTTGTGTTTTCTGTGTGCTTTTGTGTTCTCAGCACCCAGCACAGCGTCTGGACTCTAGTAGGTGTTCATTAAACATCGCTCAGGGAATGAAGGTGCCGGCTAGGAAGAGTCCAAGGAGGACTGACGCTAGGTCTGGACCTCAGATCCCGTGCTGGTGACTGTCGTGCAGGGCTGCTCCTCTGGCCGAGGAAAGTACAGTCAGAGGAGCTCTGAGGTTGTGGCAAACTTCTGAAAAGTCCGGCAAGGAAAGGAAAATGGTATAGACACGATTGCTTTGCCCATTTCACAGCTGACATGCAAGAAGAAGTTAGCAACCTGGCTGAGGGGTACGTGCTCGTCTGTAAGTGAGCTGCATTGTATCCCATTCTGCAGTTCTTGCTCTTTCCACCTTGCCTTAGTCTGTCCCAGCTGCTGCCACCTCCCCCTGCAGTCTCCCAGGGTACCGGGAAGTGCCCTGTCAGCTTCTAAGGTGGGGGTGGTTAGCATCGTTTTCTGAGGGCCTCCTGGGGGGTCCATGTTCTTCCTCGCTGGGGAGCTGTCACTCGTGGGACTGGGAGTGTGACCTCCAGGGATCTGGGTCTTTTCCCAGCCCACATTCATCTTCCTGAACCAAGGGGCTGTAGCCTCTGGATCTGAATGGCCTCCAGGTGACACTGCCCTGGGACCATTCCTGCTTAGGAGGTTTGGGCCTCAGGATTTAGAACCATTCCTGGGCCTCACTACTTATAACCGTACCTTCTCTTCCCACTCCTACTTTTCCCAGTACCATGAGATCTGGGGCTGATTTTTCCAAAAACACCTGACTCTAGTACAGAGAAAGTTTTTTCTCTGGACTTTTTCTCTCCTTGAATTAGTCCCACCCTTGTCAAAATGCACAAGGGGCTCAAACTCTCTTATGGGCTGTGTGCTCTACCCTCAGAGCAAGAGGCTGAACCAGAGATTGTGACCAGTGTGAAGATCCGTTCCCTCCCGACTGGTGCAGACAGCTCCTCACCCTGGGAATGGCACATTCTGAAGGGCCCCACCCCACAAGGCCAGCTGTGCTGTCTGTGCTCAGAGGACCCTGTGCTTGGTTAAATCTTCTCCCATCACTATTGAAATTAATAGTGATTTTTGAACAAGGACACTTGTATTTTCATTTTGCACAGGGCTGCGCAAATTCCATAGCTAGTCGCAGCCAAGCCAAAAGCTGAGGGCATCACCTTCCTGGACGGCTGTGTATGAGCCAAGTTCTCAGCAGCTACTTCTCTGGAAGGAAACTTTCCAGCTCATGAAGCCTTTTCTTCCCACCTGTCACTTCTGCTCCTTCTTTTTCTGCCCTTTCTCCTGATGAATGACAGCAGTGAGAGGCACGAGGGCGAAGCCGCCTGTCTTCCCCGAGGGTCTTCTCTTCTGGCCCCTTCTCAGCCCCCACCTCTTGGAGCACAGCCACAGGGAGTCTCGTCTCTTTCCCGCTCAGCCCGTGTCCTCGTAGGCCATCAGCGTGAGAGCAAGTCTTCAATTCCTTCCCAGGGAGAGAGTGGATTCCCTAGGAGTCTGCTGGTTTTCTAGAAAACACTGGTTACTGGCCCCTTTCTGGTTTTGACCATTGTGGTCACTGGTTTTAGTCGGTGTTTACTCAGGATGGAGCTTTGAGGACTCCTGTTGTGCTGGGCTTTTAAAACGACACTAAACTCAGAGCAAAAATTGTGCTTAGTTCTAGAATAACTCTCCCTCTCTTTCATTGTCCTGAGCTTGTCCCTATTTTCCCCCTTTCTTTTCTAGCCTGTCACTAAGTGGCAGTAAGAGAGGCTTGGAGGCAGAGAGCCTGGGTGCTGATTTTTGTCACTTACTGGCTGTGTGTTCCTGGGTGAATGACTTAAGCTCCTTGGGTCTTTATTTCCTCATCTGGAGAAGGGGGATAGTAAGAGCACCTTCCTCTTTGGGCTGTTGGGAGGTAGCCGTGCACTAAACAGGAAAAGCCTGTGCTCAGTGTGTCATGGTCACTGTGACAGTGGGGCGGGATTATTGTCCTTGGAACTAGTGTGTCCCCAACTCTGGAGCAGGAGTAGGCACACTATGGATGGGGCACTGATAGGGCCCCATGGGAGAGGCTGCCATGGGGCAGATCTCATCACCGTGACCTGCGACAAGTGGTCAGGGCCTCAGGCCCCAGTTTCCTCTACTCTAGCCACGAGGACGCTGCCTGCTGGCCACACTGCCTCCTACGTAGGAGGAAGGCAGTCAGGCTTTGCTGACCGACTGCCTGCTGGCCGTGGCAACTTTCACTGACCTTTGTCTGTCTTGGCTGTTCATTTCCAGAGTGTTCACGAGCCCACAGGCCCAAGTGAGGGTTATTTGCAGCTGGAGGAGCTGGTGAAGCAAGTGGTTTCTCCTTTCCTCGGCATCAGCAGGGACCGTGGCTACTCAGGCGCCACGTACACACTGGGTAAGGGGCGCAGCCCTCAAGTGGCCGGGAGCCTCCACGATACCAGCTATGTTTAACTGACCCTGATTATATGCTTAGCCTCTTACTTCCTGTGTGGGTCAAGTGCAAATCTGTGCTTATTCATCACTCATGTTCCTGGTCCCTGGGGGTCGCAATAATCTCCTTCCTCCCTTGGTGATTCCTCCCCAGAGACCAACACTACCTCTGTGATGTCACTTGTCTGATCCACACCTTTGATCTGTGCTTTGATCTTACTTGTGTGCCTGGGACATTAATTTGTCTGTATTTGATAACCAGGAACTTCCTCGTTACACCCTCCCCACCTTCAGCGGAAAAGCCACTTGTGATGCATTTCCCTTTGAAAGCAGCTTGGAACATGAAGCTGGCCTGTTTTGTGTGTGGCCAGATGCTACCAAGTTGCTGGTTCCCACTCCATTTCTGCAAGGAAAGGGGCCCCCAGACTTGGGGATGAATCCTGTTGGGCTTGTTTTGGTGGCTGGAAAGTTAGCATCAGTGAGCGTCAGGCTCTGTACTGGGCACCTCGAAGAATCTAGAGATGAATCAGATCTCTTTCTCTCAGTGAGACCACAGTCTAGACAGGCGAGGGAGAAATAGCTATGTAATGTAATAATATAAAATCGCTTTCAGTGAGACGACAGTCTGGGTGTAATAGCTGTGTGGTGAGGCTTATAATAAAAGCCGTCACTGTCTGAAATGTTAAGCCTTGAAAATGCAGAGATTTTTTTGCTCATTATTTTGTCACCAGGGATGGTGCCTAATACACAGTAGGCACTCAAACAGTATTTGTTCAGGGGTACATGCAACTACCCCAAGACCAGGGGGCCAGCATCCACAGAGGGGTGCAGAGGCAGAAGCACATACCCAGGCTGGGAACCTGTTGCCCACTCTGCTCTCTTTGGTGGAATTGTAGCTGAGCCTCAAAGATATGAGCAGCCTCCAGCGAGATTCCTGGGCCTCTCTCTCTACTGCAGAAAAGGCAGGGCCGGCAGGCAGTTTGTGCAACCCTGGTGGTGTTTCTGGTGACCGCAGCATCACATATTGCAGAGTTCTGGCCCTAGCCTGCTGCCTGCTGGTTCTTTCCCCTCCTTCACTGGCTCAATCTCTTATTCCAGCCAGAAGCTGAAAGTAGCCAGAGTTCCTTCCTCTGAAGGAAAACAGTCTCCTGCTTGTGCCCCCTAGCCCTGTTCTGGGCACTATATTTTGGCTGGAGCCCACCTTTCTGCTGGCTCAGCTCACCAAGTTTGGGGATCTGGGGGATCCAGGGAGATGTCAGGACATCACCATGTCAGCTGGGTCACTGCAGGGACACCACCATTGTTTGGGCCTGAAGCCACTCTAGGGGAAGCAAAGTAGTCTTTCTTCAACTGCCAAAAAGCTCTTAGAACAGACTCCTAACAGATTAAGGACAGAAAAACGAACAAGTTTATGAACATGTACATTTCATATATACCTAGGACACACCCAGGGAATGAATGGTTGTCTAAGAAGTGGCTTTGAATTTCAGCTTATAGAGCAGTGACAAGACAAAGGAAAAGGACTTTAAGTCCCTAGTAGCTGGCACCTTGTGGGAAGACCAATGAGTGGCAGGTGAGGGTTAGTGAGGCTTATTAGGGTAGATCCCTCTGGCACCCTTTCCAAACAGTGAGGGTCTACTAGTTATCTCCTGGTTTAACCTTGGTCCTCCCTGGTAGAAACGGGGCAGGCAGGATACCTTTGTCATGTTAAGTCTTTGTGCTGCTTTTAAGAAAATGGAGGGGGCGGTGCCTGTGGCTCAAGGAGTAGGGCACCAGCCCCATATACCAAGGGTTCAAGCCTGGCCCTGGCCAAAACAGCAAAAAAAAAAAAAAAAAAAAAAAAAGAAAGAGAATAAAGGGAGGACAGAGGACAGAGAGCTTTCCTGTATCTCCTTCATGGTTGCCTTCAGCTCAATAGTCCTCAACCCTAAGAGACATTTTTGGGGGTGGCATATTTGGGTCTCCCCAAATATGGAAACAAGAGTTGTTTGTTTAGGGAGGACTCAGTGTAAGAAAGGAGAGTTTTCATTTCCCAGTTAATATAAGAATAACACATACTCCTGTCAAATTATAAAGTAAAGACCTGTGGTTTTTATTCTTGTGCTAAGGAGAGTCCCTGCCTCTGGAGACTTGTCTTAGTAGAGACAAAAGGAAAGACATTGTCCCCCCCTTTTTTTTTAATTTCAGCAAATGTGTACTAAGACCCTGTCCCAGGCACCTTATACGGTGCTATAGATATATCCTCAAACAAAACCAACTCATCCCTGCCCTTCAGCACACATAGCCCAGTGAGGAAGTTACCAACGAGTCAATGACTCATCAACGTGCAAATATTCTGAGGGGTCACGGAGCCCACGGCAGGAGACTTCACCTTGATGAGGATATCAGGGAAGGCTCCCTGGAGGAAGTGATGTCTGTGATGAGATGTGTAGGATGGATAAGAGGTGGCTGAGTAAACAGGGAGGGAAGAATACCTATCCCAGGCCAAGAGGAAGCCTGTCGGGAAGACTTGGAGGGCAGGAGGTGAACAAGAGGTCAGAGCATTTGAGGAACTGAAAGAACTTCAGAGTTGCAAAGCAGCTCATGGCAAGGGAAGCCACTGGACACAGGCCATGTCCAGCACTGCGCCAGGTGGGCTGGATACCAGGCCCGGGAGCAGGTGCTGCTGCTCCCATTTTACAGGGGAGACAGGGAGGATTCAGGTCACTTGGCTGTTGTAGCTAGGATGTCAAATCACAAGCCATTGGCCCTTTCTCAGCTGGCCCCTGCTCTGTCATCATCGAGGAGGAGACTTTGAGGGGCGACTGAGGAGCTCCTTAGCCCAAGAGGCATCCCAGACTAGACATTTTGTCTCAAACTTTAGGGACACCAAAAAGATAAAGTGGTCACAGTGGTGCCCTCCTTACTGAGGACACCCCTTTCCAGATGAAGAGCGGACTCTCAGGGCTTCAGTCAGCCCTCAGTAAAATGGAGTGATAGTTTCTCTGTCTGGGGGTGTTGAGAAAACTGGTTAAAGAACTAAGGAGTCAAATTGGGTGTAAGAAATTCCTTTACCCGTGGCGGGGGGAGCTGTGCTGTGGCTGCCTGGGTCCTGAGAGGGGTGGGAATGGCCAGGGGCAGCTGGGGGCATCTGTCCTCTCAAGGCCACCATCCCCACCGCACAACTGACTGGCTCTTAGCACTTGTCGTTCTTGCTGAGGCTGGTCCTGTGGCACCTCAGTCTGCATGAGTGAAATGGTTTTCTCGTGGGTTTCTCATAGCTCCTCCCTATGCGCAGGTGCCCACCAGGCCTTGCCCTGGACCCACAAGCTGTCTTCAGAGAGAGAAGCTGAGATGTCTGGGCCCATGTGGAGTGAGAGTGTGCCCTCCCCTCCAAAGAGGTTCCTCTCCTACAGCGGTGGAGGTGTGGGAGGCTAGTGGAATTCAAAACAAAAAGCAAAAGGCAGGTTCATCAGGGGCCGGCCCTTGTCCCACCTCTTGAGTCCTCAGAGTTTGCAAGTTTTGTCTCTGCTTCTGCCTGGGTCCTCTCAGCAAATGCCAACAGCTGCTGGGTTCCCCCCGACCCTGCCCCATTGCTTCTCCAGTGGGAGGGCCCTTCTCCTTCAGGAAACTGTAACCTCTCTGCCTGCGTGACAGCCAGGCAGTCATGGCTTTCAGGTGCCAGCCCACAGAGTAGCCCCACAGTGGGCTGGGTGTGCAAGGGTCACAATGGCTGCATTATGGTGGCTGCTCCGGTGGCAAGCCTGAGAGATCAAAGCCCTGGGAACTGAGTTCCCAACAAAGGGCCCAGGGACAGCCATACCCAGGCTTTGCTTCTTTCTGTGCCCTTTGAAAGGAGCTGCTGTGGCTGGCTCTGGTATAGGGGCTGAATGCCAGAGCTCAGCGGGGCTCCTGGTGAGTGAGAAAGGAATAAAGGCCCCCCCACCCTATGTGAAAGGCCAGGAGGGGGAAGAGGAGGTGGCCGGGAGGTACCAGCTGAGGCGGCAAAGGGCACCCCTGCAAGGGAAGGAGCAGTTTGTGGGGCCCAGGGGTACCCACAGGGTAATGAATTCCTTAATAAGATTCCCTTCTCTGGGTGACAGGATCCTGCCTAAGGGATTAGGCAAAGAAAAAGAAGAAAGGAAGGAAAACAAGAGTGGGTAGTTCTCTGTCAACCCCAGCCTAGCACTGGATTTTAAAGCCTCCAGGGGCCCAGTGGGACTCGCCCACTGGGGGACAAAGCTGGCACACTTACTCATCTGAGGGTTGGCTCTGGATTCTGGCAAGAGCTTTGCAAGGAAGCACTGTCTGTCTGCTCAAGGGACTCAACATAGCCATGTGGCCCCTGTGGTCTTGCCTCTGCCCACACCCAGTCTTGGGAACCAAAACATTCCACCCAGAAAGCAGAAGGAAGAGCCGAAGGTCCCTCCTGTGAGTCATAGCAGGGAGAGCTGTGGAGAAAGCCTTGAAAAGAGCAGGGGCCTGAGAAACCACAGGGGCGGGGTCTCAGACGTGTGGCCTGGAGCAAGTTACTTTACTTCTCTGTGCTTCAGAGGCCTGAGCACAGAAGCCCTGTCCTTCTGTACATCAACAGCAGGAGGAAGAAGCTGCCAACTACTATGTTATGGATGCAGCTAGAGGTGGCCTCACCCTATGGAATCACTCTGGGGGGAGGTATGTGTGCCTGCCCCTCTCCCCCCCCTGGGGTCCCAAACCATAAATCAGCCCTTGCCATTCTGTGTTGCTGTGGATTATTTGCAGTGTCCCCTGTAGATTGAGCTTGTTGAGGGCAGGAAACATACTGCTACCCTTTGTATCCCGAGACCTGTCACAGACCTCTTCTGGGAGGGACGGAGTGAGTGACCAGTCTGAGTGCAGTCTGTAAGTCACTCCCTGTCTGAAATGACTTTTCCTCCTCCTGTGAATTTCCAGGATGCTCCTGTCTGTGCTTCCTCCCTGACATGTGCCACGTTAGCACTGACCTTGTTCTGACAGTAACGTACATGCAGGTCATGAGCAAGGGTTCTGCTGTCAGCCTAAGGCTTGAGTCCTGGTTTTATCATTAAATGTGACTGGGAAGTCATCAACATCTCAGCCTCAGGTTCCTCTGCCAAATGGTCAGAAGGAGAGTATGCCAGTGGAGCACTTCCTTTTGGGGATGGTCCCTAGCACATCCTGGACAGTCAGCAAATGGTTGCTCCCAAGACTGTGCCCCTCCACCAAGCTCATGTGCACCAGGCGCCAGCCCCTTGTGGCAGGTGGTGTGGCAGGTTTACTGTTCTTTTCTTAGCAGTTTGCAGTGTTTTGCACATATGGGTAGTAGCTCAAATAGTCGAAGGAGGGGGCAGATGTCGTCCGGGCCTCCCTTCTGGGGCTGGCCCCCTCACTCTGGCTCTGGCTGTCAGCCGGTGAGCCTGTTCAGTAGCAGCCAAAGTGACCATTGTCTGGTCATTGCCTTGTGACTCCTCTGAAGACCATCAGAGACAACTTTGGGCTCATCCCGTGGGTTTGGGGCCCATGGAAATCATCACATGACTTCTTAATTCCTCCGATGCTGCTGCCTGTGTCCGCTGTTCAAATCGAGTCCTCGTTGCCTCAGTTTACTCCTGTGTCTTCTCTGGACTCTGACTCTTTTTTCTCTTTACTGACACTTTCCTCTTTTTGGACTGCCCATCCCAGCCATATTTGCCTGGCCCAAGTTTGACCATGTTGTACAATGTCAGCATTAATACTGCTTTCCAGAGACTCCTTCCTCAAGCAGGAATCCACCATATCCCCATAAAACATTATGTGATGTCTCTGCCAACAGTAAAAACGGCGTAACTGCTGTCTGCCGCTCTGGTTCTACCCTCTGCAGGGATTTGCATGTAGAAAATGGCCATAGACCAGGTCTAGGTTTGTCTTCTACAAGGCTGGTTGAAGGGTTCAGGCCATGACACGGTTTCCCAGCAGCAATCTAAAGGGCTTGCTTCTAACAGCAGCACAAGAGAAATGAATTGTTTTCTGGGGCATTTTTTTTTTTTTTAAGAACAGTTCTTTAATGGGGTTTTTGCTGCTTTGAACTCTTCAGGTCTTCTATTTTATAGTTATCGATTTGGGGGATTATAAAAGTAATACAGGGCTATTATAAGAATATGGGCACATTATAGAAATGTATAAACATGTACAAGTATCCATGCTTCAGAAAGAATCGCTATCAGATTCACCCAAGGGTTAGTCTGTCAATGCTTAGCATAGATTCTTCTTGGCTGTTCCTTGGTGTTTTTTCTTCTGTCCCTAACCAGGGGGTGGGGGAAAGACCCACCTCTCCAGGCCGGTACCAGCGTCTTGTCTTGCACCTGCTGGGGACAGTGTTTGTCATTGCATGGCTTCAGAGTGTGGGTTGGTTCAAGGAGCATGGCTTCCAAGAGCAGTGGCAGTGCCCTGAGACGTGGCCGTGTGTGGCGGGGAGAGTTGGAGCACCGCCATTCAGAACCTAAGAGAACTGGGGCCGAGCTGTGTTTTCCTCGTGTAATGGGGCCAATGTGTCCAGCCCTCCCTGTGTTGGAGGGGGATGAAGACTAAACAGTGAGCCCATGGATGGGAACACACTCGAAACCCTCAATTCAGGAAACTCTCATTTCTACATATTATCATTTGCTTTTGAAAAATTATTATTGTCATCACCAAGCAGGTCCCTTGGGACTCTGAGCCAGCAGACTTGGAGATGCAGTCCTAAGGGTAGAATCGCATTCACTTATCATTCCTTAGACACACACAGGTACACACACAACAGTCCATGGTGGGAGCTGCCGTGAGCTTTGCAGATGGGTGCTGAAGAGTAGGCCTCACTGTGGTCCCCGTCCAGGAGCATGAGCTCGAAGTGACTGACATGTGTCTGGGGCCCTCCAGATCCATAGGAAGAGCAGAGAGTAAACTGAACACATGTCCCCAGGCCCGTCTACGGGAGCACAGTTTGCTTTCCCCTTGGAAAGTAGGTCAACCCCGTCCTATCTGCGTGTGGTGGGGATGCTGATGCTGTCAGGCCCTGCCCACTAACAGAAAGAGTGTGGCTCTCTTGGGGTCTTCAGTATGTCAAGGACACAAGCACTATGGAAGGCAGTGGCAGGTGAAGTGACGTGGGTGATTGCAAGCCAGGAGTGCTGTTGGCACAAAGGGAGGCTGAGGAGGGGCGGAGGCCGAGGAGGGGCGGAGGCCTTGAATGGGACCTGCCTATGTGCAGCCCCACACAGCTGTGTTCAGGGCATGGCCATCCTTTAAAATGGTGCTCTCCCGGGCCAGACTGGCTTTAGGACTGGACCGTCCTGCACCTCTGCCTGGCTGAGGTCATCTCTCCGGCTCATGATAGGATGCCGGGCCTTCTCTGGGACCTTGTGGTGACCTCCCTGGCCCAGGCTGTGTAGGTTCCTGTACTTCACAGCATGGTGAAGGTGGGGAGAGGGGAGGCCTGGGAACCTGCCATGCTGCTAGACAAGCTGCCTCCTTTGGGAGCCTTCTCCCCAGACTCTGGTTCCCTGACTGCTCCAGTTCTACTCCAGCCTCTTGAGCCCGCCCAGGGTTTCCTTCCTTCTGGAGAGGCAGTGGCACTCCTGGTTCCGACACTTGGCTTCTGGAGGCCGATGCTTGTCTTCCAGTTTCAGCCGATCCTCTTTCTTTGTGACATTGGATGAGTCTTTTAACCTCTCTGCTTCAGTTTCCCTGTCTGTAAAATGAAAATAGTGGCAATAGCTCCCTCCTCCTGGGGTTGAGAGGATTTAATTAGCTCATAGCTGCTAATCATCACAAGATACTCACAACAGCTCCTTACACTCTCAAGTGCTGTCCTGTGTGTTAGGACCTTTGTGGTCCTGCTAGGGAGCCCCTCTCGATTTATCCACCACACACAGATGCATGTATGAGAACAATTTAGTCCTTGACCTCATCTTCATCTTTGGAGAGGTCATATTCGCTCTGAGAGCCCTCCTAGGACAAGCTCATCCTGCTGACTTGAACTCATCCCTGCTGTCTCCTGTGGTCTGTGTCCCAGCCAGCCTGGGACCTGATGGGCCCTGTCTCAGCAACATGCTCAGACTGTTCCCATTGCTTAGAACGCTGTCAACCCTTGTCTATGCCAGGCGTTCTGCCAGCTGAAGACCCATCACTAAGGTCCAGGGGCTTTATAATTTACATATCCCCAAATGTTTCTTTTTGTCATTATAAGAAAATTGTGTGCACATGAAATCAAATTTGAGGAACATTAAAAAAAGAAGAGAATAATAAAATTATTTAAAAAAAAAAAAGAAAAATTTTAAATCACTAGTAATACCTTTACCCAGAGATAACTTATTAACATTTTGATATACAAGCTTCCCAGTTATTATACATACATGTATGAATTTCAACCCCCAGGAAAAGGAAAAAACTGCACATAATACTCTTATTTATATTCTCCTTTTGTCTTGAATAGAATATTATACTGCAAGTGTTTTCCTGTGTCCTTAAATATTATTTGAAAATAACCAGATTGCTATCTTTACATGGAAACTTTTCTCTCCAGTTTTGACATTAATATTACAATTTTTTTTTTGGAGACAGTCTTTTTTGCCCCTGGTAGAGTGCGGTCGCATCATAGCTCACAGCAACCTCAGACTCTTGGTCTCAAGTGATCCTCTTGCCTTAGCCTCTGGAGTAGCTGGAATCAACAGATGCCTGCCACAACTTCCAGCTACTTTTAGAAATGGGGTCTCGCTCAGGCTGGTCTCAAACTCCTGAGCTCAGGCGATCCATCCACCTCGGCCTCCCAGAGTGCTAGGATTACGGGCGTGAGCCATGGCACCCAGCCACGTATTACAATTTGGATGTGATGTGACCCAGTCAGAATCAAGCTCTGGGTCACTGGGGCTGCTGCCTCTGCCACTGGCTGGCCCTCACTACTTCCCCTAGTCCGTCCTGTCCACGGCTCAGTTCCCCTCAGTGCCTGTCACCATCTCTATCCCTTCTCCTGCCCTGCTCCTGTGGTCTGTTCATTGGGTCTGTCACATCAGTCTCTGTCATTTTCCCCACCTCACTGGAGTCACCACAACTCCGGTTCCTGTCCTGATCACTTCTCACCTTGTCTCTGAAGCTAGCGTTAATTTCTCCACATGGGGTCTGTATCTGCTATGGAAGATAATGCCAGAGCCTTCTCCCTGGCTATGCTCACTCCGGCCTCCCTGGCTCCACCCCATCCTGCCACACTTCTTCGAGGGGCTCCGAACATCCTGCCCTGTGACCTGTACAGTTACAGTTACCTTCCTTCCCCTGCTCCACTCTGGCCTGACACATCTCACATGCTTCCTTCTGGTTTCCAGGGGCCCTCCTAGGACACACTTATCCCACCAACTCGGGTGTAACTCCACTGTCACCTGTGCTCTGTGTTCCAGTCAGGCTGGGACCTGATGGTACCCTGTCTCAGCAGCTTGCTCAGGCTGTTCCCATTGCTCAGAAGGCTGTCACCCCCATCCCTTCAGGAAGCTGCCACCCTGAAGGCCCATCTCCAATATACAGCCTCTCTGGCAGGTTTCCTATTGTCCCCATATGGGCCTGCTTTTCCCAGCCTTTGGACCCCTGCACTCTGCTTGCCCTTCCCTTGGGGGGCCTTGCCGCCTCTAGTTAGGGGTGTGCTTTGCATGGGCAGCTGGGCAGGGAGGGTCTGGAGAGAGAAAGACCTTGTTTGTGCTCCAGCTTCTGCTTTCTTACTGTGTGGCCTTGGATAAGTTATTACCTCTCTGACACTCCATTTTTAACTCTGTAAAATGGGAAATAACACGATATCATGGCTAAGGTTCAGTTTTTCGGAAGATTCAAAAGGTGCGCATCAAGGTTTAGCAGTTTCTGCGTTGTGATGAGAGCTCAACAGCATCAGTTTTGCCGTAATTTGTGTCCAGCCCTCTTTGTATATGCCTGCTTGGGGGCAATTTGGATTCTAAAAACCCTTTGAATCCAGAAGACATGACTTGAGCAGAGCACAGGTCTCTCTCACACCCTTGACCTGGAGTGAGATGGGGAATGTTGGTTGCTCTGGTGCAGCGTAGGATGTCTGTTGCATTGACTTTGATAGCCAAGATCACTCCCCAGTTAACCTTTTCTGCAGGATTTTAGCTTATGAGGCCATTTTTCACGTCAGCTGTGGGCACATAGAAGAAGTTCCTGCAGGGAGCCGGGGGCTTCTTCTGGAAGCTGGCCAGCCAGTGCCCAAGTCAGCAGAGGAAATTTGAAGGGAGTTTAGGGTAAATCCAATGAAGCTCAGGCAGCAGCTGGGAAGGAGAGGAGGTTCCCTTGACCCTTCTCTATCAAGAGAAGGCCTTTGGTGACAAGGATAGAGTTGGTCATAGGCATAAAGGGGTAAGGTTGGAAGGGAAACTTCAGACATCGCCGTTCCTCCCATGCATTTCTGAAGGGCTGTACCCGAAGCTGTGTCTAAAGGTTGAACCCCCTTGCTCTTCCCCATGTTGTTTGGAGCTTCTGACCACCAGTTCCCCAGTGACAGCCTCTGCTTGTGTTTCTCTTGCAGCCAGGCGGCACTCCAGGGTTCGACCCAAGGTGACTCTGCTGAACTATGCCACCCCGATGAGCACAGCCAGCCGGCCGCTGAACGAAATGGCCCTGACCCCGCTGACGGAGCAGGAGGGGGAGGCCTACCTGGAGAAGTGCGGCAGCGTGCGGCGGCACACGGTGGCCAATGCCCACTCGGACATCCAGCTGCTGGCCATGGCCACCATGATGCACTCAGGCCTCGGGGAGGAGGCTGGCAGTGAGGACAAGCACCTGCTCCTGCCGCCCAGCTTCCCCCCTCCCCACCGGCAGTGCTCCAGTGAGCCCAACATCACTGACAGCCCCGATGAACTGGAGGAGGGGGCGAGTGGCAGCCAGGAGGGCTCGGAGCTGAACTGCGCTTCCCTCAGCTGAGTGGCCATCCTGGGCCCTCCTGGCCTCTGCTGTGCAACCAGGAGGAGGACAGCTCCATCCCACGGACCACTGCCTCTGGGCAGTCCGCCTTATTTCTTTTAGGCCTGGTTGAAATGCCCTCTTCATTTTGGGGACCATGACCCCCTCTTTGCAGCCACATAGACCCAATTGCATAACGGTCACTTTCTGACTTCCAGCTGGCCTTCCTGACTCAAATCCACATCTCTGAACCTTCTCCCCTCAGATACTGGACTGCCCAGAGCTCCCGGAGATACAGCCAATGCCCTTGGCATAACTGGAACAGGAGGCTGTCAGGACCACACACAAAACCAGCAAGGATGTGCTGGTCTTTGGAGGTCCCCCTTAGGTTCCCGTGATGCAGAGGCTTAGGAGTGAGGAGAGCTCCTAGAGAGGGGACCCCTTTGCCCCCTTCCTTGTGTGTGGAGGGAAAGCAGATTGCAGTTCCCACCAAGTATGGTTGTGGGAATGTGTCTTTCTTATTTTACTCTCAGAATCACTGGGAAAGAGTTGCCCTCGTGGCGAGTGAGAGTCTGCCCTGGCTACATCCAGATCCCATGTGTCGCCTCCACCAAGGCTTTGGCTTTTGGCCCAGGCAGGCTGTGAGGCCGGAGCAGCCCTGCCTTTGATTGAGCGGCAGCATTTCCCTCTCAAGTTTCTCCCAAGCCCAAGAAACTAACCTCTGGAGGACTCGCTGCTGCCTTCTCTATCCTTTCTGAAATGAACCGCTTTCTTATTGTGGGTGTGAGAGGCCGGCTGATACCAACCAACTAGTCTGTGCCTGGATTTGACTTGAATTTTGAAAATGTGTATTGTTTTTTAAAAAAATGTTTGCAAATATTTGCACGTAGGATCTTGCACTGATCATTTCTAATGGGGCGTGTCTTCAAACTAAAAAACAAGCATAGCCCCTCGAAAAAGAGACTGGAAGTGGTCCAGATAAAGTGATCTGTGGTGGGCAGGGCTATTATGGCACGGATCTCTGGAATCAGCGGGATTTGAATCCAGAATGGCCTGTGTTTGTGAATGTTGTGGTTTCTAGGAAAAGCTGCATTGGGGTGGGGGGACTCAGTTTGCCCCGTGACAAATGGAATGTTTCCATGCGCCACAGTGTGGGGAGATGTGGGCAGAATCTTATGGAGGAATATTTATTCTCTGTGATTAAGGAAATGCCCACAAGTGCCTGGAATTTCTAATATGTGAGGTCTCAGGGAGCTATTTGAGGGCAGCAGACTCTGGCACTGGGCTGGTTCTGCACCCCGCAGGTCTGGGGCTCTTGAGTCCCTCTCCACCTCTGTGTGTTTGTTTCTCGGCCCCACTGCCAACAGGTCTAGGAAAAGAAATGGCTCTCCTGACCCTTCCTGTTAGTGTTTATGAAATCTCAAAAGCATGAAATCTCCTTGGCTTCCAGTATAGCAAGGGGGGCCCAGGAGAAGGTGAGGTTCAGTTTAAGCTGCCCTCAAGGGAATAGACTTCGTAAGGTCATCTCTGTCTTCATGGCATTTCGCTTCTGGATGAAGATCTGAAATATGACCAGAGTTGTGCTCTTGACGGCATATAATTTAGAAATTCTATTTAAAAAATTGTTTCACTTTCATCCTTCTAAGAAAGTTGTAAAAGAGAAACGTCCAAAGGAGATCTGAGAATTTCAAGAAATAATCTCTATGTGTGTGTTGGATGAAGTCCGTAAATTGACTAACATGTGTTAGCAAATGGGATTTCAGTAGGTAGTAATATGTTGATTTATTTAACTGATGGCTACTATCCTTAATAGTACACTTAGCGATTGAGATTAGTATTTATTAATCTAGGCAATGTAATTAATAATGCTCGGATCTGCCTTTTTAGTTTACAAGGAGACACATACACACATATATATTTTAAAATGCCTTTTCCACGACTTAAATATCCATGAGGGGGGAGCAGTTATCAGTTAAATATACAGGGTGGCCCTAAAGTTTGTGTGCAGTTTAAAACAGTTTAACACAGTAAATTTCTACAGTAAATTGCCCACTAACTTTATGTCCGCCCTGTATAAGCTCTCGCATTGAGAATGGGAGTCTCAGTACAGACCCAGTGTATTTAATTGTGGATGACTGTTAGCCAGTTTACAGCTTTACCATTGACTAGATATTTGTGCAGTAAATAGACTGTACCTATAAAAATTTTGATGTTTATGGGCATTTTAGCTATCAGAGCTATTGCAAGAGTGATAGCTGTAGTGTCTCTCACCACTTTTCTCTCCTTTATGAGATGAAGATCCATTTTCATTATTTATGCCAGAATTTTCCTGAAGCTGAGGTTTAATGACGGGAAGCAATTATCCCTCTCAACTCCAAGTGAGCTCACCAACCAAAAACCTGTCATGTTGTCTGTTTCCAAAATGGAGTCAATAAACATCATTTTGTATATGTTTCCCTGTGCTCGCGCTGGGTACCTCCAGGGTGTCTTGACTGAATTTGGAAGTATAACAGTCAAACTAGATCTTGATGCATCCTGGCCTCAGCCCCCTTGCACCTGCTTCTCCTGCTTCCTCGGCATTAGTGTTATTGCCTCCACTCCAGAGGTAGGCAGCAGCCTTAGTCCACGCCCCTGGGTTTTGTTTGCCATCCTGGGGTAAACTGGCAATCACTTCCAGGAGAAACATCCTGTCTGTGGACCTTAGAAAACACCGCTGAGAAAAAAATGTCTGGGAGCGGCTGTGGCAGGTGGATTACTCGATCTCAGGAGTTCCAGACCAGCCTGAGCCAGAGTGAGACCCCATCTCTAAAAATAGCCAGGCATTCCGAGCTTCTCAGGAGGCCGAGGTAAGAGGATCCCTTGAACCCACATTTTTGAGGTTGCTGTGTGCTATGATGCCATGGCACTCTACTGAGGGTGACAAAGTGAAACTCTGTCAAAAAAGAAAAAAAAAAAAGGGAAACCAAAGCTTTTCCTAAAACTAGCTTGGTCTCTTCCCAGAGAGTTCGACCTAGAGGATCATTTACCGTATTTACTCATGGGCTGTCTACTCACATACTCCCTGATTCTGTGTGGCAGAGGAAACGTATGGTGTTTCACTCTTTGCATAAATACATCCCTAGGAGGGCAATAGCAGCCTTAGTCTGAGACCTCTGAAGGCTTAATAAAGGACTCTGAAGAGCTGTGACCTGAACTGATAAACAATCCTGTAGGTGGTGAAAAAGGAGTGTGCTCATTTTTGTTGAGCCTTCACAGGTTGTGACTCTGGTAAATGGACACTGAGTGATCTTCCTCAGTAGGTCTCATGGGCTCACCCATGACCTCGCAGTGCACCCCCGTGTTCCTTTACCCTTCCACTCCTTTACCATGCGATATCCGTGCAGCTCCCACTGTGGGTAGGCACTTCTCTTGGCACTAGGGATATAGTGATGAACAAATAACCAACGTGCCTGCTCTCTGGCACTTACAATCTAGTGGGGAAAATCCGCTGAACAGAAGCATTACAACCAATGAACAGCCCCAGATGAAATGAGATGCCAAAGTGCCAGAGGGTGGAGGGTGAGGAGAGGATGTCTGAGGGTGAGGTGGCTGGAGGAGGTAGAGTTACCTGTGCTGACATCTGAGCAACAGGGGCTAGCCTTACCATCTGCTTTGTTTCCAATCACTGCTATACCTTGAAACAACACACATCATCTCACAGATCTGTGAGTTAGTCTGACACGGGTCTCGCCAAGGACTGTATCAGGGCTCTGTCTGTTCCCTTTGCCACCGTCAGTGATTTTCAACTGGTGTGCTGTGAAAATTTTCAAAGATCAGTAATTAAATTACTTTCAAAAGAAGTTCGATGTACAGTAAGTATATATATATATATTTTTTTTTTTACTCTTTCTTTGGATCAACATAATTTAAGTGTGTTGTGGAAGTTTAGCTATAGATTTGAGTGTGCTATGAGATAAAAAGTAAGAGGCAGTGTCCCAGGCCAGTGTGCTCAAGCAAGAACCTCCTTGTCCTAACCCTCCCTGCTTTCAGGGATCCAGCCTAAGGCTGAGTGCTATGCTAACATTTACAGAAATCTTGCAAGGCAGGAATTATTCCCATTTTGCAGATGATCAAACTGAGCCTTGGGTCTAGCAATGGAGCTGAGTTCTTTCACTCCAAGTCTGGTGGTCAGCCCTTTGTATTCTATGAGGTATCTTGGCCTGATAGAAAATGAAGATGGAGAGTACCTAAGAAGGAATACCTCCTAAGACAGGGTTATAACCTCCTCAGCTTGCTACAAGGTAACAAATGGCTTCAGAGTTCCCAGAAAAGCTGGGAAACAAAGCTGTGTGTCTTGTTCTTGCTCAGCCACCTCCACAGAACCTCACAGAGTAGGGAGTGGAGTTGGGGGACCCTAGAGTCCCGGACGGTGGATTTCTCATGTACAAAGATTTCAGTGATTTTTTTTTTTAAATTAGTAGTAGATTTAAGTTTCTTGTTAAAAGGTAATATTTTAATAAGTTCAATAATTAGGACTAATGTAATAAATAATATAGTTAATAACTTTGTCTTCAGAATCAATATTCAATTTCAGATATAAATTCAAAACCTTAGGGCTTTCAAATTCAGCTTACACATTTTATTATTCTTGTAAATCTAGTAAATTTTAGCAATAACTTTGGAAGAGTCTTTGAATAATGCTTGATCTTATTTGCAAGCTTAGCTCAGTACTTCAAACACTTTTAATTGAAGTTAGAAATTTAATGTATTTATTTCTCTAAGTACTTTAGGATTTCTCACAAAAAGCAAAACCATCTGACATTCCAAATTCTTTACAGAGAGAGATAATAAATTAAACTTATAAATAAACCTAAATCCCTTTAAATGATTTTATACTCTACTTAAAGTTAGATGTTACCATAAAAAAATCACAAGTCTAAATTCTCAATTATACATTTTAAAGTGGGCTTATAAAACTGTCACTCTCATAGGCCTCATTCTCTTAAATATCACATGTCTAAAATACCAATGTGCACAGATTCCTTCCTAACGTAAAACTATCAGCACTAGTTTTCTTTTAAATCTTTCTACCCTTAAATCTAAATCTTCCTGGAGTGTTGGTGA
>CAUYRH010070331.1:0-10707 GCA_963574655.1 Perodicticus potto
CACAACCTACAGACACATGAAAAAATGCTCACCATCCTTGATGATCAGAGAATGCAAATCAAAACTACTTTGAGATATCATCTAACTCCAGTAAGATTAGCCCACATAACAAAATCCCAAAACCAGAGATGCTGGCGTGGATGTGGAGAAAAGGGAACACTTCTACATTGCTGGTGGGAATGCAAACTAATACATTCTTTTTGGGAGGATGTTTGGAGAATGCTTAGCGATCTAAAAATTGACCTGCCATTTGATCCTATAAATCCTTTAGTAGGTATATACCCAGAAGACCAAAAATCACATTAAACAAAGACATCTGTACCAGAATGTTCATTGCAGCCCACTTCATAATTGCTAAGTCATGGAAGAAACCCAAGTGCCCATCGATCCACGAATGGATTAATAAATTGTGGTACATGTATACCATGGAATATAACGCAACCTTAAAGAAAGATGGAGACTTTACCTCTTTCATGTTTACATGGATGGAGCTGGAACATATTCTTCTTAGCAAAGTATCTCAAGAATGGAAGAAAAAGTATCCAATGTACTCAGCCCTACTGTGAAGCTAATTTATGGCTTTCATATGAAGGCTATAACCCAAGTATAGCACAAAAATATGGGGAGAGGGGCAAGAGAGGGGAGGGGAGGGGTTAAGCTGGGATGGAGGGAGGGTATTTGGTGGGGCCCCAGCTATTATACATCTTAGAAGGGTACAGGTGAACCTTACTAAATGCAGAATTCAAATGTCTTCATACAATAACTAAGAAAATGTCCTGAAGGCTATGTTAATCAGTTTGATGAAAATAGTTCATATTGTATATGAAACCAGCACATTGTACCCCTTGATTGTACTAATGTACACAGCTATGATTTAATAATAAAAAAAAAAATTAAAGAAAAAAAAAAGATTTTCAAGATCGTGACAGAGTGTTAAACCAAGCAGAGGGACCTTCTAAGAGTGTGGCCTTGTACAAGGACACATGCAGCACAGCCATGAAGCCAGCCTTGATAGTAGTATCTTAGTACGTCTTAGTATAAAAATCAGATAGGGTTAATGTTTCAATTCTATTCTTCTTTTTCTAAGTCAGTGATTTTGAACTGGGGTGCTGTGAGAGGATCTTAGGTGTGTTTTGAAAAATTTTAAAGGTCATTAATTATTTTTAATAGAAGTTCAAAGCATAGCACATATAATCTTTTTTTATGTATATTTTTTTGATCATGTGTACTATATGGAAATTTAACTAGCAGTTCAAGTGTGCCATCAGATAAAGAAGGTTGAAAAACACTGTTCTAAGTTATTTTGGTTAGTCTATGTTTTCTGTATTTCCATATGAAGTTTACAAAGAGCTTGTCTATTTCTTAAAATAAAAAACCTGTTGGAATTTTTATCGGAATTGCAGTGAATGTATAGATTAATTTGATGAGAATAGATCTTGTTACAATATTGTACCTTCAGACCAATTTAGGGCTATCTTTATTCATTTTTCTTGAATGAGTTTTGTAGTTTGCCTTTGAAAGAACTTACTCATTTCATCAATATTGTCAGATTGCTTGGAAAAAAGTTTTTTTGTTTTAATTTTTAATTGTTATGGATATATAATAGTTGTATATATTTATAGAGTACATGCGGTGTTTTGATACAGGCATACAATGAGAATTAAATAAATCAGACAGTTATCATTTATTTGTTAGGAACATTCCAATTCCACTTTTAGTTATTGTAAAGTATACCCTAACTTATTGTTGATTATAGTCACTTTGTTGTGCTATCAAATATTTTTTTATATCATTGATTTCTTCTCTTCTTTGTATTATTTCCTAATTACTTTTTATTTAATTTTCTCTTCTTTTCCTACTTTCTTAAAGTGAAAACAGGTCGATTTTAGTCCTTTCATATTTTCTAACATATATAGTTAGTGCTATAATTTCCCCTCTAATTATTGCTTTAGTGGTATCCCATAAACTTTAATATATTTTGTTTGCATTTTTATAACATTAAAAATAGTTCCTAATTTTTAAATTTCTTGTTTAATCTGTGGGTTTAGAATGTGTTATTTAATCTGTAAGTGTTTTAGAATTTTCCAAAAATCTTTTCATCATTTATTTCTAACTTAATTTTGTTGTGGTCAGAAAACATTATTTGTATCTGAAATTCTTTTAAATGTATTGGGATTTGTTTTAACCTTCAGATTCTGGTTTATTTTGGTAAATATTCCATTACCCTTGAGAAGAACACTCATTCTGCTTTTTTGGGTGGCGTGTTTTAACAACTCCAATTGGGTCAATTGAACTGGGTAATTGTAAGTCAATGTTGTTGAAGTCTTTCATGTCTTTACTGATATTCTGGCCATTTTTTCTATCAATTTTTGAGAGAAGGAGACAGAGATATCCAAATGTAATTGTGGATTTGTCTATTTTTCCTTATAAGTCTATCAATTTTTCCTCATAAATTTTGAAGTTCTATTTTATTTATTTATTTATTTTTTAATTGTCTTTATTATTAAATCATAGCTGTGTACAATAGTGCAACCAAGGGGTACAATGTGCTGTTTCATATACAATCTGAACTATTTTCATCAAACGGATTAACATACCCTTCCTGGCATTTTCTCAGTTATTATATGAAGACATTTGTATTCTGCCTTTAGTAAGGCTTGCCGGTACCCTTCTAAGATGCACCGTAGGTATGGCCCCACCAATTACCTTCCCTCCACTCCAACCTCCCCTCTCCCCTCCCTAACTGAAGTTCTATTTTTATGTGCAAAAATAGATTGTTTTAAGATTGTTATGTTCTTCCTGATATATATTAAACCCTTTAACATTATGTGATGACCTTGTATATCCTCAGTAATATTCTTTTCTCTAAAATATACTGTGTCTTATATTTGTACAGATACTCCAGGTTTTCTTTGATTCGTATTAGAATAGTACATCTTTTTCTATCCTTTTACTTTGCTTATGCTTTTAGGTTGGAGATGTGTTTCTTGTGGACAACATATATTTGTGTCTTGTTTTTTAATCCAATTTGACAACCTCTGCTTCTTAATTAGAGGTGTTTAGGCCACTAGTACTTCGTCTTTTTCCTTGTTATTTGTTTTCTGGCCCTCTATTCTTCGTTCCCCCTTTGCACATTTCTACCTTCTTTTGGATTAACATTTTTTATTATTTTCCCTTTTTTGCTAGTGTATTAACTATAACTTTGTTTTATTAACTTAAAAGTTGCTTTAGGGTTTATTTTATACTTCCCTAAGTTATTATAGTCTACTTTCAAGTGGTATCATACCACTTAATGCATAGTATAAGCATCTTACAATGTTATTACTTCTATTTCTTCCATTTTATTCTTTATAATTTTATGCCATGTACTTATTATGCTTATGTTATAGATCTCATAATCCACTATTATTTTATTTAAATAGTCAATTGTCTTTTGAAGAGATTTGAATAAGAAAATTATTTCATGCATTTATTCATATTGTTACCATTTTCAGTATTCTTTCCTTAATATAGATCCATATTTCCATCTGGCCATTATTTTCCTTCTCCCTGAAAGACTTTCTTTAACTTATACTGAGGGTCTACTGCTAATACATTCCTTTTTCTTTCCTAAAAAATTATTATTTTTAGTTATAATGGGTACATGTTTCTTATAATTCTTTCTAGTTTTGTGTTGTTTAAAAATATCTTTATTTCATCTTCATTTTTGAAATTTATTTTTTATGCTCACAGAATTCAAGGCTGATAATTGACTTTTTCTTTCAGTGTTTTATGAGTACTTTACTGGCATTGTTTACTACAGAACATCTATTGTCATTATCTCTGTTCCTATTTATATAATGTACTTCTTTTTCTTGCTGTGTTAAGACTTTTCTCCTCATCACTAGTTTTGACAAATTTGGTTATTATGTGCCCTTGTGTATTTTCCTTCATGCTTTTTGTGCTAACAGTTCATTGACCCTTCTGAATCATGGGAGAACAGTTTTCATTAGCTTCAGAAACATTTTAGCCATTATTTTTTGTGTTCTGCCTTCTCTTTATCTCTCTTTTGGAGAATTCAGTTAAATGTATATTAAGCCATTTGAAGTTCACTACTGCAGTATTTATTTATTTGACAGAGTCTCACTCTTTCACCTTGGGTAGAGTGCTGTGGTGAATTGGCTGACAGCAACAATCTCCTGTGCTTAAGCAGTCCTCTTGCCTCAGCCTGCTACCATGCATGCCTAGTTTTTCTATTTTTAGGGGAGGTGGGGGTCTCACTCTCACTCAGGCTGGTCTTGAACTCCTGAACTCAAGCAATCCACCTGCCTCAGCCTCCTAGAGTGCTAGGATTATAGGCATGAGCCATCACACCCAGCCTATACTTTGTATTTTTTTTTAATTATTTTTTCTCTATGTCTTTCATTTTGTATAGTTTCTACTGTGTTGTATTTAAGTTCACTGATTTTTTTTCTTCAGCACTAATTTGTTATGAATTCCACTCAATATTTATTTTATGTTAGGTACTCAGTTTTCATATAGAAGTTTTATTTGGGTTATTTTTATGTCTTCCATGTCTCTACCTTTTTATAATTACAAAATATAATAATAGCTATTATGATGTTCTTATCTAGTCAGTTCTGGGTTGACTTTGAATGATTTTTCTTATCATCATGGTTCATATTTTCCTGCTTTTTTCGTGACTGCTTTCTTTAAATAGATGCTAGATGTTGTGATTTCATATTGCTAGATATTTTTATATTCCTATCACTGTTCTTGAACTTTGTTGTGGGAGGCAGTTAAGTTACGTGGAAATAGTCTAATCTTCTTATATTTTGCTTTTAAGATTTGTAACGCAGGACCAGCCTAACACATAGTGGAGGGCTATTAATTTCTCACCAATGAGACCAAATTCTTCTGTGAACTCTACTCAATGCCCCATGACTTATAAGGTTTTCAGATCTGGCTGTTGGTAACAAAGACTATTCCAAGCACTGTATGCATACCTGAATCCTTCTAATCTTTTTGGAAGTCTCTTTCTCTGCACTCAGATAGTTTCTGCACATGCATACACCGAGCAGTACTCAAGGAGGACCCTCTGCAGACCTCCAGGATTCTCCTTCTGTTCAACATTTTCTTCTCCAGTATTCTTTCCTGCAAATTCTTGGCCACCTTAATATCCTCATATTCTCATTTCTACTCAGGAAGTCGACCAGGCTTTGTGTGGGTTCTCCCTCTCTGTTCTGTGGTCTAGAAATTCACTCAAGGCAATCTGTCGGAAGCAATCATATGGCTTACCTGGTTTGTTTCTTTTTTTTCTGACTACCCTGTCTTTTGGAGGCTCTTCCATGTTGTAGCAGGTATCAGTAACCTCATTCCTCTTTATTGCCGAATAATGTGCCATTGTATGGTTGTATCATATTTTGTACAACAATTCATCAGTTGATGAACATTTGAGTTGTTTCAACTTTTTGTTTAATGAAAATAATGCTGTCACAAATATGGCTAATATGGGTATCACATACAAGACATTGTGTGGCCATACATTTTTACTTCTCTTGGGTAAATTCCTAGAGGTAGAATTGCTGGGCCATCAGATAAACTTAAGGTAACTTTTGTCATGCTATCTTCAGGACAACATTTTTAAAAACAAAACTTTGAGGCTTAATGAAGCTCTTTGTAAATAACATTATTAAAATTCTTTTTTCTTAAAAATAAATAAATAGGGTGGCGCCTGTGGCTCTTCGAGTAGGGCGGCGGCCCCATATACCAAAGGTGACAGGTTCAAATCCAGCCTTGGCCGAACCGTAAAACAGAAAAATAGCCGGGTGTTGTGGCGGGCGCCTGTAGTCCCAGCTACTCAGGAGGCTGAGGCAAGAGAATTGCCTAAACCCAGGAGTTGGAGGTTGCTGTGAGCTGTGTGATGCCACGGCACTCTACCCAGGGTGATAAAGTGAGACTCTGTCTCTACAAAATAAATAAATAAATAAATAAATAAATAAATAAATAAATAAAATAAGAATCATAAAAAATTTTTTTCTTGATTTGTACATTTGAAGAAAAAATGTACAAATTTTTTTATGGGAAGATGGGTTGTTTATTTCACATATAAGGAATACTAAAAATATGAAAAAGCATACTTTTAAGTTGAAGGGATTTGTGTACCATCTCTAGTCTACTGCTGACCTTGATGAGGTCAAGATTTGAACTCATTTCATCTGGTTGCAGATCCTATGTTATTTTTTTCTTCTTCTTTAGCATCCATGTTCTTTCTTTTCTTTAAAAAAAAAATTATTTCTATAGAGTTAAGGGGTACACATGTATTTTTTTGTCTTTTTTGTTACATGGGTGAACTGCATAGTAGGGAACTCTAGGTTTTTAATATACATGTCACCTGGATAGGCAATTTTTCATTCCTCAACCCCCTCCCACTCTCCCACTTCTGAGTTTCCAATGTCCATTAAGTCACTTTGTAAGACCATGAATAACCATTGCTTAGCTTCCAAACAAAAAAAATTTGGTTTTTTGTTCCTGGATTACTTCATTTAGAATAATAACCTTAAGTTCCATCCAAAATACCTGCAAAAGACATTATTTCCTTCTTTTCTATGGCTGTATAGTTTTCCATGGCACATATATAGCGCATTTTCTTTATTTACTATCTTCTTTTAGTTCCTTGAGGAGTATCCATACTGTTTTCCATAAAGGTTATACTAATTTACATTCCCACCAGCAGTGTATAAGTGTTCCATTTTCACCACATCTATGCCAGAATCTTTTGGTTTTTGACATTTTAGTAATGACCATTCTGACAGGGGTAAGGTTGTATTTCCTTGTGGTTTTAACTGGCATTTCTCTAATGATTAGTGATGTTGAGCATTGCTTCAGAGATTTGTTTTTCTTTTTCCAAAAACCTCTGTTCATGTCTTTGGCCTACTTTTTAAGGGGATGTTTAGTTTTTTCTTGATGAGTTGTTTGAATTCCTTATAGATTCTGGAGATAATGTCTTTGTTAGATATAGACTTTGCAAATGTTTTCCCTATTCCTTTTGTTTTAGTTTTATTTGCTTTTATGGTCTTAGCCATACATCCTTTACCTACACCAATATTGAGGATAGTTTTTCCTAGGTTTTCTTATAATATTCTTATGGTTTCAGGTCTTACATATAAGTCTTTAATTCATCTTTAGTTAATTTTGCATATGGTGAGCAATAGGGATCCAGTTTCATTCGTCTGCATGAGGCTATCCAATTTTCCCAGCACCATTTATTGCATAGAGTATCCTTTCCCCAGAGTATGCTTTTGTTTGCTTTGCTAAAGATCAATCAGTTGGTTGTAGGCATTTGGCTTTATTTCTGGGTTCTCTATTATGTACCATTGGTCTATGTGTCTAGTTTTATGATGTTTGGGTTTCTATTGCCTTATAGTAGTACAATTTGAAGTCAGATAATGCAATTATTCCAGATTTGTTGTTTTCGTTTAGGATTGCTTTGGTTATTTGTACTCTTTTTTAGTTCCATATCAGTTTTATGTTATTTTTTTCTAATTATGTGAAAAATGACATTGGTATTTTGATAGGAATAGCACTGAATCTATGGATTACCTTGGGCTGTAGGTACATTTTAACAATATCAGTTTTTCCAGTTCATGAACACAGAATGTTTTTCCATTTGTTTGTGTCACTACAATTTCTTTCATCAACATTTTGTAGTTCCCCTTTTAGAAGTCTTTCATTCCTTGGTTAATTATATTTCAAGGTTTTTTTTTTTTTTACAGCTATTATAAATAGGATTGAATTCTTAATTTGATTCTCTGGTTATGTATAGAAATGCCCCTGATTTGTGTACATTGATTTTATATCTTGAGACTTTACTAAACTCATCAATCAATTCTAAGAGTCTTTTTGGAGGGAGATTATTAAGGTTTTATAAGTATAAGAGGTATAAGATCATATTATTGGCAAATGGGGATAGTTGGACTTGCTCTTTTCCAATTTAGATGCCCTTTTATTTCTTTCTCCTGATTGATTGCTCTGGCTAGGATCCCTAGTACTGTCTTCAATAGAAGTGGTAAAAGTGGGCATTGTTGTCTCATTTCATTTTGTAGGGGGAATACTTCCCACTTTACCCCATTCAGTATGATGGTCACTGTCAACTGCAATACAAGGTTCTTATTATATTGAGAAAATGTTCCTTCCATTCCTGGTTTGTTAAGAAATTTTATCATGAAGGTTGTTCAATTTTATTAAATGCTTTTCCTGCATCTATTGAGATGATCATATGGTTTTTGTTTTTAATCTGTTTACGTGGTGAATCACATTTGTTGAACTGTTCTTGCATCACTGGCATAAAATCCACTTGCAGGTCCTACATTCTCAATCAATATGCCATATCATCCTCTTTAATAATTATGCAGAGTAATTTATTTATAAGAACTAAAATATACCTATTTGATCATTGTCTTGTCTAAAGACAATATTCAATAAAAATCTTTAAAACTGGCTCGGCGCCTGTGACTCAACAGGCTAAGGTGCCAGCCACGTACACCTAAGTTGGCAGGTTCAAATCCAGCCCGGGCCCGCCAAACAACAATGATGGCTGCAACTAAAAAAATGGCCGGGCATTGTGGCGGGCGCCTGTAGTCCCAGCTAGTTGGGAGGCAGAGGCAGGAGACTCGCTTGAGCCCAGAAATTGGAGGTTGCTGTGAGCTGTGATGCTATGGTGCTCTATCCAGGGTGGCAGCTTGAGGCTCTGTCTCAAAAATAAAATAAAATAAAATAAATCTTTAAAATTTGCCCTTTTCTAATGATAATGTGTAATCATTTGAAAAAATTTTAATAAAGTTTAATACCTTTTGAGAACATGTTTTTAACTCTTTTTTGAAAAACAGAAAGCACTTTTCTGTTTAATATGTCTTCCTAATCAAAAATACTTTCTGAGGTCATGATAGTCTGTCTGAGAGTGTGTTGTTGGTGAATATGCCTGACTGAGGGTCATAGGCACATTTTGGGACCCTCTGACTTAGGAGTTCACAGTGCATTTGAACTTCTATGACCTTGGCAATGCCAGGATTGGGTCAAGTAAGTTTTCATAAGATAAAAATTGCAATGAGAAAAAATCTTATTGTATGCAAATAGTCTTTTAAAATATTATTTTAAATGAAATATTTTTATATGATGCTTAGGCATTTTAATAACAAAAGTGATTTTGATAGAAGCAGCATAAACTGAATCGAAAAGCCTAATACATGTCTTTCAGATAATCAAGATGAGGCAGAAGTCTAGCAATAGATAATAAAAAGACACCAACCTGCGACTTAGCTGAAAAGAAGGCATAGTACCTGGAGTGGAGTAACTTGCTTCTGGAAAATGAGTTTATAAATCTCAAAGTGAAGCAAATGCCTAACTTTGCTTTGATGGGTCTAAGTTAATACATAAAATAATCTTGCTAGTGGGCGAGGCTTATACATTTTTCAGTAAACTGTTTTTAAATATCCTTAAGCTGAGAAAAAAAAAGCATTTGCTTACCTGTAAATAACTGATATGCTAATTTTAGATAATTCTATTTTAGGCATTAACCAAACCTCATAAGTACCATGATTATGGTAATTCTTTGATTAGTTTAAATCGTCTCAGGCATTTGCAATTTTTTTCAAAGATTACATTATTCTCAAAATATCCTATAAGTTAACATTTCTATTCTTTTGGCTGTTCTTTTTTGGGTTACGTTAAGGGGTTTGTCTGAAGTACTCCTATAATTTACAGGCAATTTTCCTATTCCTATCTGTAATTCTGTGAGAAAAAAGTAATTGTTCAGAGGGTAGTAATATAAATGCAAAAATATGTACCAATGGAAGCATTAACGTAATTTAATGTACACTCAGTGAAATTAAGGTAGCCAATAAGGAATATAATTCTTGTTTATTTTGAAACGATGGTAATGAATGGCTTTGTTACCTGTTTTATAAATGCAAGCTCCATACTGACTTAAGCTCTTTCAAAATTCTGTGGACTATGAAAGCTATTCCATTTTATGTCCTCATTGCTGAATTCAAACTTCTTTGGTTAGGCAAGGAATAAAAACAAACATCATAAAGAAAAAAAATATAATCTAACTTTTCTTGAACTCTAAGTAGCATTGGCCATTAATCTATGTCAATATATGGTGAAGATATGTAAGCACAATGTAAGATGCGCATATATCAAGGTAAAGTAGGTAGTAATGTTTATTTTAGATTCCATGGAATCATTTAGATTCTTTTTAGTTGTATAATTTGGTCTATTTTGTTACTGCTTCTATGATTCAGCTTATTTATTTCAAGCTTTACAATATCTAGTTCTCCTTTGAAGAAATGTAGACAACTGATACTGGGAGAGAGTTTAAATTGAGAGAACTTAACATGGTAAAAGAAGTATATTAGAACGAATACTTGGGTGACTAAATTTTATTGGAAATAGGTGTCAAGTAAGCGAAGCTGTCCAAGAAAGCTGATAGGCTAGGAATTGAAGTTTAGGGTATACTCATCATTTCTTAGAAATCAATTTAAGATGTCAGTTTTCAATAGCATTTTTATGTACAACTAAAACAGAGATATATATTTGGTAAAATAAAGATACATGGCTTTCAGTGTCTTGAGACATCTGTCTTCATGAAAGAGATGAAGAGTTCCCATTTCTACTTGCAAGTATGAATACATGTCATAATAAAGTCTAGCTATCATTTGTTATATA
>CAUYRH010070336.1:0-26871 GCA_963574655.1 Perodicticus potto
GCGCCTGTAGTCCCAGCTACTTGGGAGGCGGAGGCAGGAGACTCGCTTGAGCCCAGGAATTGGAGGTTGCTGTGAGCTGTGATACCATGGCACTCTATCCAGGGTGACAGCTTGAGGCTCTGTCTCAAAAAAAAAAAAAAACCCACCATGAAGTAAGCATCTTTTTTATTCCCATTTTACAGATGGGAAAACTGAGGCACAGGGATGTTAGCAGAACCAGGAAGCAGCAGAGCAGGGATTCCAATCCAGGCAGTCTGTCTTCAGAATCCCTGCCCTTGTCCATTTCACCACCTGCCTCTCTGTAGAAAGAGTCCTACAAGTAGAAGGGGTAATAAAAGTCTCTCCTGGAGCCAGGAATGTGCTCAGTGTTAACATCGACTTGGTCCTCAGCATAAGTAAAATCCAAAGCTTCTACCAGGGTTATCTCAGGGAACTTGGGCATCCAAATCTCATCCAAGCCCAAATGTAAGGGTGCAAGGCCCCAGCCTTGGCAACAGAAACTGGCAGCACTGTACCCTCACAACTAGGGATGGCCCACCTGGGGGCATTTCCCGTTGTCCCTTCTGCTAGCCCCACCCAGCCCCCAGTCCAGCTGCCAAGATTCTGCCTCCCACCCCCCTGCACCTGGCTGCCTCTGGCAGGGAGCCCCAGACCCCTCATGGAGGATAAGCCTCCCCCAGCTCCAAGCAGCTGCCAGGCCTTGCCAGAGCCGGCAGGCATCTTCTGGGCACCATGCGCCGCCCCTCCAGGCCTAGAGTGCCAGCAGTTCTGAGTTAGGTTGACGGCCCTGCACAGCCCCACGGAGCTGCTATTTTTAATTTAATTGGAGAGTCGGAGGAGTTAGATGGTACCCAGCGAGGGAGTTTTAAAAGCTTTCAGAGTGGGGGTGGGGGAAAGAAAGCGAAGAAAAGTTCGTAATTATACACCAGGCAGCCAGATTTGATGCTTGAACAGAAAGGTTAAATGTTACATTTGGAATGAAATGAGAAAAAGCACTCTGATGACAGTTGCCCAGAGCTAAATAAGGAATGAAAATACCCCTTGCCCATCTCTTCTCAGGCCTTCCTCTCCCTCTACTCATTTCTGAGTATCACCCCCTCTGCCCTTTAAGGCTCAGGTGTACACAAATACACTGGTTTCGAGTCCAAAAATTACGGCTCAGGATGTCCACACTTTGATTGCCACCCCAAACGGGCTTTCACTAAAGCCTGGGAAAAAATCACACATCTTCATCTCTCAGGACAGGGGGGCGAGTGAGGCCCAGAAAGCTGAGAAGGCAGCATGGCACTATTGGTTATAACATGGACTTTAGAATGGATAGACCTAGGTTCAAATTCCTGTTCTGCCAAGGAATGGATACTGTGGATCTGCTCACCCATGCCTATGTGCCACCTCTTTCTTTTAGTAATGAGACATAAACAGAAGTCTTGTAGGGTGATGCTTTCTTAATACAAAGAGAGACACTTAAATGGAACACCTCCTTTTTCATGCAGGGATTATAGGTATAATGCTTGGAGCTGCTGCAGCCATTTTGTGACCATGATCCAACAAGCCTACTTGCTAACGGTGGGAAATGGAAAGACAGAAAAGCCCTTAATGATATAGATATGCCACTGTTCCCCCGAACTACCTGCTTGTTACCTGAGACAAATAAATCTCTATCTCTTTCAGCCACTTTTAGTCTAGTTTTTTTTTTCTTTTTTAAGAATGCTGAATCCAAACCTCTTGGGGAGGAACACATTTAGAGGGACTTTGCTTGACAAATGCAATTAGTGTTACCTGGATCTTTGTACCCTCGATAAATCCCCAACAATAAAAAATATATATATCTTTTGAAATAAAAGTGGGAAAAAACTTTTAAAAAAAGAATGCTGAATCCATTCCTTTCTCTGACAATTCACAATTAGCTTGGTCTTGAGAATAAACTTGAGCAAGTGCTTATCATCTCTAATGTTCAGTCTTATTTATAAACGGGGATTAATACCACTCCCTTCACAGCATCCATGTGAGGATTAAATGTAACTCCCTTTGTAAAGCTCTCACCAGCATGCCTGGCAAGGTGACAGTAGTCGCTATTATTAATGTTCATGATTAATAGGAGCGATATCAAATTATAAAATTAAAGTCACACCTCATATTTCAGTAGCACTTCATGGTTTAAAGGGTGTTCTTGTCTTTTGCCTTAGCTCATCCTCAACACCAAATCTCTGAGAGAAGAAGGTATTTCTCCCTCTTTCACACTTCTTTAAACTTAGAGAGGTTAAATAACTTGACTAAAGTAGCATAGCCAATGGCGGGGCCAGCCAGTCACTGGATTTGATTTCAAGTCCTCAGGTCTGCACCAGGCTGGTTCTGAGCTGTTCTATTCAAGAGGCCATTCTAGGCACCTGCTTCTTTCCCGGGGGACCACTGATGAGCCAAGTTTGGGGGTAAAGTTGTGGCTTAGAGAACATGATTCACATGTTCAAAGACCAGGTGAGCTGGTCGCTGCCCTCCAAATTCCTCCACCTTCCCTCAAGCCACCAGTTCCTTGGGCTTAATTCTTTCACACACACACACACACACAAGAGCTATTCCAGCTCTTGATATTAGGGAGCTAAGAACCCCTTTCAGAAACAACTAATGCCACAGGGGATGTAAACCCAGATGGGGTTCAAACCCTAATTCTTCCACTTAAAAAAAATTTACTAAGTCAATAATAAATGATGGCCCCATTCTCTGTATTAGGCAGAACAACCAAAACAGTTGCTCCATAATCTCAGGGGTCAAACACAATAGATTCTTCCTCAAGCCCCAGCTAGTACATGTTAGTGGGCTGGACGGGGTTGGGGAGGGGCTTCTGTTCAGCTCATTCATTCGGGCTCTTTCCATTGGCAGCTCCGCCATCCCCCATGACTTCTGAGCCCTCCCTTGAACCTTCTCCACTGCACAGGCGACACAGATATTTTAAGGGTGAAGCACACACTGCATCGGCTGAAACTCAGCCACGTGGTCCTACCTAACTGTTGGGGAGGCGGAAGCACAGCTTCACCGTGCACGATGAAAAGAGAGGATATGGTTACGGAAGCCTCCAGTGATTCTCCATCTCAGGTCCCCCTGTCGAGAGAAGCTGTCCTTCCATCCGAAATCACATCACCTTGTCACACTCGAGTCATTTCCTTCTTCATCAGCTGCAATGTGCTATTTATTGTCTACAAGAAACCCCCTAATACCCTATCATCTTAAAAACAGGAACTTCCTTTATCTTTCAACCTCAAAGTCCCCAGTAGCAGTGCCTAAAACACAGTAAGTACTGGAATATTTACTGGATACATATGAACTGAATAAGAACTCGAGCTTTAAACAGAGTCTAGGCAGCTGGGATGAACGGGAGATTGTGGCAGTGGAGAAGGAGGACTCTTTGTTCTGCCCAGTGGCAGCCACTTATCATAGGCCCTGGGCTCTTCAGCACCTGCCCAGCCCCTACCATGACTCTCTCTCTCTCACACTCACTCTCCCCGAGTCTCTGTCAGGGCTACCCATCCTATACCATCCATCACAGAAGCCAGCACTGCTTCCAAACAAGTTATTTATTTACATGTATAAAACAACACCCTGGCCAGGGAAAGGACATTCCAGGCTCACCTCAGCAATGCCCCCCGCCCCCAGCCAGAAAAGGGCTGTAGGACTATAAAATCTCGAACTGTTCCCATCCTTACCCTCCCTGTCCCCTAGTCAAAAACAACTAGGGCTCCTAGCCAGAGGGTTACCCCAGTTAAAACCTACTCGATGATCAGGAAGAAAGGGGCAATCCAAGGGAGATGCCAAGGAAAAAATAGGTGGCATCAGGCATGGAGATGGCAGGTGACGATTTGCATCCCAGTGACAGAGCACCCTGGAAAAAATGTCCCCTGTATCCAGGGAATGACATCCCATTCTCCCTTTAGTTGGATCCCACTCCTAAAACAAGATAAAATCTAAGAATCTAAAAAAAAAAAATCTCTCATGGCTCGGTGCCAATAGCACAGTGGTTACGGTGCCCGCCACATGCACCCAGGCTGGCGGGTTTGAACCTGGCCCGGGCCAGCTAAACAACAATCACTACTGCAACAGAAAAATAGCGGAGTGTTATGATGTGGCCTGTAGCCCCATCTACTTGGGAGGCTGAGGCAAGTGAATCGCTTAAGCCCAAGAGTTAGAGGTTGCTGTGAGCTGTGACGCCACAGCACTCTACCACAGGCAACATAATGAGACTCCGTCTCGAAAAAAAAAAAAAAATCCCTCATAACCTCAGAATTCCAGAGCCACCTAACCCCACCCCACCCCATTCACTTCCTGCCCAGAGCATTTTGCTGAAATTAATCCACCTGATCCCATCTGGCCTAAGCCCATTCCCAAGAATGAAACAGCAGGTCACAGCCTCATACTCTCATCATACTCCTCCTTGGTCACCCACTCAGACCTGTACGTGGACAGGTGAGCCACAACAGACGCTCCCAGCCAGACACTGAAGTTTCTGTTGGAACCCACCCAAAAGGTGGCATTGGTGGAGAAGTGATCCTCGGTCAGCTCCTTGAACAGACGCTTCGTGAAGCCGGGGTAGAGGGTGTTGCCCCCACAGGCCACCAAGTGGGAGACGAGCAATGGGCGCATCCAGGTCTCGCAGGACTGGATGGAGTCCAGCACAGCCTGCGTAATGCTGGGCCCTTGATGGTTGAACATCTGGGGGCTGAAAAACATCTCAGGAGCCAGCCGCTGCAGGGGGGTCAGCTCCACAGGGGTGCCATCCGGGAGCAGGTAGGTGTTGGTCTCATCAGAGCCACTCGGCAGGCTCTGATGGAACTCGAGGGCCTCCTCCAGGTTCTCTGGCACGTAGCACTTGTTTATCTGCGTCGTGGTGACTGTTTCCAGCTGAAACAGATCGTGCTTGTTGCAATCTGCCTTGAAGATGCTCTTGAAGAGGTAGTCGGAGAGGTCTTGGCCGGCAAACTCCAGCGTCTTGTTGCAGGAGGGCAAGGGGCGGCCCAGGTGGAAGGGCTGCACGCGGGTCAGACCGTAGCCAGAGTCGATCACCACGCCGGTCAGCAGGCCAGAGGCATATAGGGACATCTGCAGCTGGTCGACCAGGAGGATGGAGGGGACCTCCAGCAACTCAAACATGATCTGCAATAAAGGAGAAGGGAGTGGATTTTCCCCAAAGTACTCAGCTCTCAAAATTGAGGTCAGCACAGATGCATGACCTCAGTGGACTCTCAGGCTGTCCCCAGGACAGTGGTGGGAATTAAGGAAGGAGCGCTGGAGATTAGAAAAAAAGCTAATGTGCCATCAGAAGCTTGTCCAGTTGTGGCCTTGAAGAGACCACTTTGGTGGGGTGGTGGGAAGAGCCCTCACACTGGAGCACGGGGCTCTGCGAGCAGCTGCGCTACCAAGGGTCGTATTTGCAGCTTGAACCACCTCTTTAGAAGAAAGAACAAACTAGAAAAGAAATGAGAGCTGCAGATTCAATACTACCTCCAAAAAGTACAGGAAGAAAGAGAGAAAAAAGGAAAATAGACTCAATGCCTGGTAGGCAAAGCCTTATTATTATTATTTTTTTCATAAAAACTTTCCAAACATCAATACAAAACTATAACTCTGGGATTTAGCACTTGGCAGAGTCCCCAGGCTGATTTTCTCCCCCTGCCCATCACCCCCTGGGTCCTTACAGAAACCCCCTCCCCAGTTCCCCAACTCTGCAGCATCCCCTATCTATGGTTCTGACCCCACAGACGCTGCAGAAAGGCTGTAGCACCCCATCCTGCACATTGGCGACTCACCCCTTCAGCCCCTGCGGGCCCATCTTCCCCCCTCAGTGAGAGGAAGCTCCCTCCATTCCTACTCTTAGAATATTGTCCCCCCCATCAGCCGTTTCCCAAACAGCAGCCAAGACCCTCTTTTCCAAATAGAAAATCAGACACGACTCCCCCGTTGAAACTCCCCAGGAGCTTCCTAGTCACGCAGAGCAGAGGTTGGCAAGCACTTTCTGTAGAAAGTAAAAACTGCCAAATTCGGCAAATAAGGACACACGGAATTTCAGATAAAAGACAAATCATGTCATGTACTTATGTATTAGCATAAGTACACCCCATGCAGTACTGGGGACATACTTACACTAAGACATGATTTATTGTTTATCTAAAATTCAAATCTAACCAGACATCATGTATTTAACAAGCAAACCTCTGATAACGAATATTTTACACTTTACAAGACATACAGTCTCTGTTACAACTACTCCACTCTGTGAAAGCAGCCACAGGCAATATGTAAGTGAATGGGTGTGGTTATGTTCCAATAAAACTTTATTTACAAAAAAAGGTGCTAGGCCAGAGTTGGCCAATCCTTGATTAAGAGTAGAACCCAAGTGCTCCCCATAGCTCACCAGGCCTTGAAGATCTGGCTCCTGCCAACTTCACTGTCCTACTTGCCTCTTGCCATGTCTCCTGCTGGGCTCCAGCTTCACAGGCTGAAATCACCTCCCCAGAGAAGCCCTCCCTGGTCACCCTCTTCCAACAGGCTGCCCTGCTCCCCAGCAGTTGGCCATCACCCCATGTCATTTTGTTTCTAGAACTGGTCACTATCTGTAATTATTTATTAACCTCCTCACGGTCAAGTGTGAGGACCAGAATGCAGTGTGTGAACATCCATGGAACCCATAAGCGTACATCTAGCATTTCCTTCCAGCAGCTCTCTGTCCCCCACTGGGGCTGTGGCTCACTATCCACGAGCACCGTGCCAGGCACATACGAGGTACTCGGGAAACACTTGTGTGGCAACGCAGTATTCCTGGTGCCCAGTCTTGTCTGGACACAGTGTCAGGCCATCCCTCCTCCCCAGAAGGGGCAGCCCCCAGAAGGACTCACCTCCAGTGTCTTCTGCCGGTCTGCTGGCTCCGTCTTGGGGAACTCTGTGACCATCACAGGAGAATCCTCATGCTCCCGTCTGTGCTTCTCCAGCACAAACGACCAGATGTGCTCCACACCCTCCCAGTTAAGGACGCGGCCACGCTCTATGGGGTAGCTAAAGGTGTCGGGACGGCCAAAATCGATGCCCAGGCTCACGCGCCTCCGGGCATAGCTGGGGCCGGGGTTCTCCCTGCACGGTATGTAGTTGACAATGCTCGGGACGATCATCTGGGGTTCATTCCACCCCGACAGGCCAGCCTTGAGAAAGCCAGATCCATGGTCAATGATAATGGTTCTTGAGGACATAGCGGAGGCAGAGGCGGGAGATGTCTTCGACTTGTGGGTCTCCTCTAGCTGTGGAGAGAATGGATGAGGGTTATTTTTGAACCCAGTCTTGGCCACCATGAGCTGCTTCTTACCCTCCATACTGGAGTCAGATCTCAGCCTCCTCCTGAAGCATATCTGTCACCCCTCCCAAGCCTTTGCACAAGCTGTCACCTGTGCCTGTCTCACTCTCTCTATCCCAAATTCCCAATCACCCTACGAGGTTCACCTAACGGGCCTGCCCACCAAGCTTACCCATTGCACTCTGCACCTAAGTCTGTCACACCAGCTGGGCATTTCTGCTCCCTAAGAGCAGAGCCTGGATCAAGTTACTCTTTGCAGCCTCAGAAAGAAGCATGTCGCTTAGAAAGTCCTTGGTAGACACTGGCTGCTTGATTAGAGGTCATAGGGAACATGAAACATCAGCCTCAGAGTCACCACCGTCAACAATACCAATGTTGTAGCAACAGCAGCAGTCGCTATAATGGTGATGAGGACGACGATAGCTACAGGTGCCGCTTCTGCAGGACCAGCCTCTGTCTAGTACTACAAGGAACACGGCATGGTAAGCCGAACTATGTAAAATTGCCATGTGTGTCATGAAAAATGGTCAGGGATCAGCAACTTCATGTGGCTTAACCAGATACACAGACTCATTTCATCTCTGCCACATCTATAAGGCAGGTGCTATCACTATGTTCATTTTACAGATGGGAAAACTGAGGAATAAAGAGGTTAAAGTTACTTTCCCAGGAATATATATATATATATATATATATATTGCTTAAGCTCAGAAGTTTGAGACCAACCTGAGCAAAGAGTCAGATCCTGTTTCTATTAAAAACTAGCTGGGGGTGGTGGTGCACACCTATAGTTCCAGCAACTCAGGAGGCTGAGGCAGGAGGATTGTGTGAGTTTGAGGTTGCAGAGAACCATGATGATGCCGCTGCATGCTAGCCCAGAGATCAGAGCAAGGCTCTGTCTCCAAAAAAAGAAAGTTCAACATATAGCTAGCATACACTCTAGCATTTCCACTCTTAAGGTACTTACCCAAGGGAAATGAAAAGTTATGTTCACACAAAAACCTTTATGCACATGTTTATGGTAGCTTTATTCATAATGGCTCGAAACTAAAAACAACTCAAATCTCCTTCATCTAGGGAAAGGATAAACAAATCTCCATTCAATGGAATATGACCCAGTGATAAAAAGGAACCAGTGACTGATACACACAAGGACATGAATACATCTCAGACTCAAGAGACTCCACACTACATGATTCCATTCCTAGGACGTTCTGGAAAAGGCAAAAGCATAAGGACCAAAGGCAGGTCAGTGGCTGCCAACAGCCAGAGATGGGGAGAGGGCTTCACCACAGGGGTCACAGCAGAATCAGGGGCAGTGACAGAACTGTGCTATACCTTGACTGGGGGGACAGGTGCACAACTATATGTGTTTTGTCAAATTCTCACCACTGTACCCTTCTTAGAGTAAATTTTACAGTAAGTAAAAAGTTTTAAGGGAAAAATCTGGTGTGGGGATATCCAGAGAAAGTTTTATGAAATCACCTTGCAGACAGAACACAGACTGTCACACAGACAGTAGACTGGGTGCCCAGACCGCACATGATGCTTCCCGTAACTGAGCCCTCCAGGGAGGCCGTTCAGAGGTCGTGCTCTGGGGCTGTCACCCGCCAACTATCTGCTCGGCTTCGGCTTCTGGACGGCAGTGGCCTCTGAACAACACTTTTGAGCATGACAGCCACTGCCTAGCCCCAGCTAGTGGCTCCCTGCTGTCGCCAGCCTTGGGGCAGAGATTAGGCTTCCTTGCCTTTAATTAGCTCTGACATCAGACTCAGGGAGCACCAGAAGGAGTAGAAAGACGGAGCCAAGGCGACCGGGTCTCCTACCCAGCCTGCTGCCAGGCTGAGTGATGGATCCTCACACTGAGTCACCCAGAGTGACGGATTGGCCGTCTGGATGACATTCCGGGAAACAGGCTCTGCCAACGACCTCCTCCGCACCATGAGAGCGCCAGTGACTGATAAACCCTTCTTCAGCACTGGCACTTTGGAGTCGTGGGAGATTCTGGCTGGGTGATCGCCACTGAGGTTGTCAATCAAGGTGCTCATTGTCAGGGTGGAGAGGTGGTGGCCCAAATGACCTGGCCTAGGAGTGTTGACATCCCCCACCCCTGAGCTATGACTGTAAAAAGAAAATTTGGATGGCTTCACGGAGCCAGCAATGAGGACAGAGATAAAAATCTACATATTCAAAAGCATTTTTACTGAGCCATCAATTCTACAAATCCCTACTGAGCACCTGCTAGGTACCAAAAACTGTTCTAGACTGACTGTGATTTCTCCCCTTATGGAATTTACCTTCTACTAAGAAAGACTATCTGTCCATAAGCACCAAATCAAATATAGCATGCCAAGGGGGATTAGGACAGTGGAGAAAAATAAAGCCCAGTAAAAGGAAAAGGAATGTAAGAGGCACAGACACAGGATATTATTTTAAATAGGGCAGTCACAAAAGGCCTCCCAATGGTGTGACGCTTGAGCAGAGACGTGAATAAAGTGAGAAAATACAGCATGTGAATACCTGGAAAAGCACTGCATACCAAAGGAACAGCAACTGCAAAGGCCCTGAGGGAAGAAAGGTCAGATGTGTTCTATGATCAGCCAGTGTAGTAAGGATGTACTGAAGATCTAGGAAGGACCTTGCAAGCCTCTGTGCTTACAGGTGTGGGAAGCCTGTGGGGCTTGAACAGCATGATCTGACCTGAGTTGGACAAGGATCATCTTGGCTGATATGAAGGACAGACTGCAGGGTGCAAAAGCAGAAGAAATATCAAAGGAGGTAAAAGATGTGAGTGGCCTGTACTAGGTCGGTGGCTGGGAAGAGGGTGTGAAGTGGTCAGATTTGGGATACATTTAAGAAAGGCCGACCTGGATTAATAAATTGTGGTACATGTATAGAATATGTATATTTGTTAATCAGTAGATTCATAAGTGTTATGAGAAAAATAATCAAGTTTTACAATGCATTCATGTGATTAATGGTGTGTACGTACAGACCTGGCTATTTAAGTTGGGGAGGAATAAAGTTTCTTTGCTACTTGCCATCAAGAGCTTGTAGTCATTTCTTGCCCCATACCATTTCAATAGCAGACTCTGCATCTGAGTCACAGGCCACTCGGAGACCCCTCCTGCAACAAATGCATGACTTGTATATGTGCACAGGGTCCAACACTTAGAAGGGCTCTGCACTTGGTTTAATTTTCTGCTGTCGCAATCTTGAAACTGGTAATAATTTTTGACCAAGGAGTCTCATATTTTCATTTTTTACTAGGTACTACACACTAAGACATTATTGCCATCAAAATAACATGAATATTGGATGATAGAAGTGTCTTTATGGATAATTTTAATCTTTTACAGTGCTGTCTAGTTTTCATAGGACCTTGTGAAGGGATTGTGCACATTGGGACAAGATCCCCATTAGGAATTCTGTAAAGATCAGCCATAAACAGTAGTAACCATATGTGAGTGGTACTTGCCCCCGATTGCCCATTGTCCTGTTATGATTCACTGCTCTTCACTTTTGCTTTTCCTTGATCTCTGATCTCTATCTTGTACCTGATTCCCAGTTGCTGTCCATATACTTGTTTTTAGGCTCCATTTGAACAAGGTTTGTTTCTCAGCACTGTTTGTTATGTATAACGTGGAAACACTTTCTGGATCTAATATTTTTCAGACGCAAATCAGGGGCATTCACATTCACCTCCTACCATGGATTAGATCAAATCTAAGAGGTTACAAGAAAGATGTTAGGTAGATAGTGGATATTGATGGGGAAAAGATATATTGATTTAGCTTAGAAATGGCTGTCTTGAAGTTACATCCTCTAAGAAGGCTTACTTTATTCTTCAACAATAAATTATTTGCCTTTTCTATGTGGCCCCAAAGCACACTATATTTACCTCTGTGTACCATTACCTAGATTGCAGTGTGAGAATATACTTACTAGACAATGGCAGACATTACAACACAAGTTGCTTGAGGGCAGACATTATGCCTTATTTGCTTATATAACTCCTAAATCTATCTATAGTGTCTGGCACATAGTATTGGCTCAAAAATATTTATTGAATGAATCCGAGGTGGGTAAATTAGTGACATAATTATTTCACTTCTTTTTTAAAATTAGATAGACTTTATAGAGCAGTTTTAGGTTGACAGAATAATGAAGTTGAAACTATGGAGAATTCTTATATGTATCTACATAATTCTCCTGACAGTTGCACCTCTTATTAGCATCTTGTTTTGGTATGCTCTATTTGCTACAATTGATGAACCAATATTTATTTAATACACATCTCGTGAAGTTATTGTGTTAGATAATATATACTAGATTGATATTCTGTCTTCCTATTATATGAATTCCCACTTTTTTTGAAAGCACCCTGCCCATGACCCAAACTCTAATTTCAGTTGTGATTTTTAGATGGAATCTCCTTGATCTTGACACTATTGTGTACCTTCTTTTGAAAATACACACTTCTCTGTGTGTTCCCTTCCAGGTTTTCTCCTTACATTTCTAGTACTTGTTTTAAGTTCCATATGAAGATTCCCAGTGCAGATGAGAAGACTGACTCTTAGACTTGGCTTATTGTCACATTTCAAATATAGACAGTAATAATGATCCTAACAGTAAAGACAAGTGTCTGCTACTATGTTAGGCATCTTTACCTATTTTAGCTCAAGTATTTATAGCACTCCTTGCTTGTAATGCACCTAGATGAAGGTTTGCCAGCAGACTTCATGAACGTGCGCGCACACACACACACATACAATCTTCCTAAAGATAATATAGGCTCTTTTTTATAGATTAATAATCCAGCATATGAGGGCTGGATGCAGTGATTCACGCCTGTAATCCTACCACTCTTGGAGGCCGAGGAGGGTGAATTGCCTGAGCTTAAGTGTTCGAGACTAGCCTGAGCCAGAGCAAGACCTCGTCTCTCAAAATAGCTGGGCATTGTGGCGGGTGCCTATAGTCCCAGCTACTCAGGGAAGCTGAGACAAGAGAATCACTTGAGCCTAAGAGTTTGAGGTTGCTGTGAACTGTAATGACACAGTACTCTACTGAGGGTGGCAAAGTGAGACTCTGTCTCAAAAATAAATGAATAAATAAACCCAGCATATGAGTGGTGGTTACAGCCAGGAGGATGAATGAGATTAGCTAGAGATTGCGTAGATGGAATTGAATATCACATTGAGGCCAAAGATCTGGTAAGGTTTGTGTGTGCAACAAAAGATCCTTCAGTAAAGCACTTCTTTTCCCTGGATTGCAAACCCATTTACCAATAAAAGGATAATTAAAACAAAATGTCAATACTGATAGACTTGAGAGAGCTGTGCCCATGGGAACAAATGGCCAGGCATAGACAATATGGAGTATATTTCTGTAGACAATTTAAAACCAATAAATTTACCAGAGAATTGGTCTGCCTTTTACAATCATCTTCTACTGGCAATTCTAAACAAAGTCAGTAATAAAAATATTCATCCTAGTAAACTGTTTTGGTCCAAGTTCTAAACAGTTGTTACAGGGTATGGTTGTTTTTAATAATGTACATGTAAACTTCATTTTCATTACCTATACTTTAACAAACATTGTATTCTATGGGGAAGTTATTTTGTAGAATTCTATCTTACAGTTGTCTCCTCAATCCACACAGACCTAGCTATATGCATTCATTTCATAAATAAGTAACAACTGGGATCATTCAAGCTCTTTCAGACAGTTTCTGTTTCCAATTTCTTTGGTACTACATTTACATAAGTTTATATGATAAATTGTAAATAGTGATTGCATAGAAATTATGGAGACAGGAAATAGATCTTAAATTACTTAAACGCTATCATTTTAAGTGACAAATTGGAGTTTTCAAGTTTGAATTTTCAAACAGTGAAAAACGGCATAAACTGAGAGGTATGTATATGTTTTATTATGTGGCAAGTTAAAAATTTAGATCTCATATGAAATATTTTACTAGATTTCAAAACAATCTTAAAATTAAAATATATTCTTTTAAAATTGTTAATTATTTTTATTACTCAAGGAAAAATCAAGAAAATAATGAGTATTCCTGATTTGTACAGAATTATTACTGAAAATGGGGAAGGAGGTGTTGAAAGTGATCTTTTCTGAATGCTCTGGATTCCTAATACTCTTGGTCTGCCACTGTCTCTTTGTCATGAGGAATTAAGAAAAATTCCCTAACCGTGAACTGTTAAATCCAATGCTCTCTTCAAATGTCCAAAGCTCATCTAAGATTTTTTTTTTTTTCGCAGAAATTTCTTGGTGCCTTTTTCTAGACATGAGTTTGTGTTCTAGTATCTTCACCATGGATTGATTTCTCCGAACTTTCCACTCTTGTTCAGAACCGATCGCCTTACATTGTCTTTGTGCCCTATGGCGAAGCTAATCTTGTAATAAAAGTGAGCATGCTGGTTCCTATGTTTCATGTTCATTTTTCATTGCATATAAGAATTTTGTTGACATTCTGGTGTTCAGTGACTTATTCTTTCTGGTTCTTGTCCTTCTTTTTCCTTTTTTTTTTTTTTTTTTGTCCTTCCATGTCTTTATTTTCATATAAGCTTTATATCTTAATTTATTCTTAGAGAAATAAAATATTATAGATAAAACTAAATTTCCCCCCTCATTTCTTTCCCTCACTTTCCAAAACACTTCTTTCTCTTACTTTCCATGGTCTTAATGCGATGAAGACTGTTTTTAAAGTACTTTTACTGCAGAAGTGTGATATGTATGTATGCATTATATCCATATATATGTATGCACACATATATAAAACATATACATTTTTTCCATATACATGTTTCCCATATTATATATAAAATCTTTCTATATATACACATAATTATATCTGTTTTTACAAAGTGTACTATGTGACGGTATCTCAGTTTTCCTCCCAATAACTTAGTACACTTTCACTGAATTCCATTACCCCACTCTCTTCTCTGTCATCTTCTTTATTTTTATGTGGTTATTAGTTCAACTTTTGGTTTGACACAGAGATGAGCTTTTATTATATGTTGTAATCAGTAATAATTGTTACCTACATGTTTAACCATTTATATCCTGCTCTTCCCTCTGGTTGAAATGCATCCTTTCTGGTGCCTGTGGCTCAAAGGAGTAGGGCGCCAGCCCCATATGCCAGAGGTGGCGGGTTCAAACCCAGCCCTGGCCAAAAATTGCAAAAAAAAAAAAAAAAAAGAAAGAAATGCATCTTTTCTTCTACTTCACCTTATACTTTTGTGGTTGCCTCCACAAAATCCCCTGAGAACCACATGTACAGAAATGAGCCTGATATTGGTCTTGATGGTCCTGCCCTGAAGCAATATTAAATATGGAACAATATTTATACCCTTCACCTATGACACTGCAGTTCACCCTAGTTCCTAGTAATGCAACTGTTTGCTTCCTTAAGCCACTGAAACAGATACTCATAGGCGTTGGCAATGATCACCACACTTCTATTCAGCTTCTCTGCTGATAGAAGGATGGTGAGGAGACAGGAGATGAGGGTAAGATTGCATATTGCTGTCCCAAGAGTCAAGCAGGCTGCATGTTCTGCTCCATTTCTGATTTATGGACATGTGTATCTTGTTTTTAAAAAGTGATTTGATGTTTGGAACCTTGTGGAGATTTTAATAAATGTACTATACAGGACTATCTTGACTAGAAGTCACGGTTAGGATCTTGAGGCTTTCCACACAAATCAATGCAGTCAGAAAATATTTTACTGAACAGTAGATTCACCTACACCAAGACCATTTATAATATCACAAATACTTTGGGGGACTGGAAAAATATCTTGTTTAAACATGTTTTTAATACAATTAATGAAGAAATACTTGATACAGAATTACTGGGAATGTGATAAGTTCTAACTCCCCACAAAAAATTCCCAGAGACATAGTTCTACTAAGACAATTTATATTTATTTATATTTTAAATTCTACTAAAACAATTTATATTTTTATTCTGTGACTCTAATTCTTAAGAAGTCACAGATAATATGTTCACCATACACACCCAGCATGTAGCTGAAGAAAACATAATTAGGGAAAGACACACAGCACTTGAAAAATTGCAGTTTGTGAGGTTGCTTGTTTCTAACTCCAAAGGTACTATGGAATCCTGCGGTGGATTCAAGTCTGAGAAGCTTTACTTTCTTTTATTTTTGAATTTTTAATAAGATGTAATACTTAAATATATACAGCACTGCCATTTTAACACCAGGCATCTTAGAACTCTAGGAGAAATAAATGCCTCACCAAGGACACTGAAAAAAAGAAGTCATAGAAGGAAAGCTGCAGTATGACATAAAAGGGAAGCCATGATAAGACCTTTGCAATGTGTAAGATGGAAAACTATGCCCAAAATCTGATATGCAGAAAAATGTGACTGCATTTCCAACCTTGTTTTAAATACTGACACCTATCTTGGGAAGGCCACTTAACCCCTGTGACCCAAATCATAACACAAGAATAGAGAAAATCACTTGGAGGCTTCAGATGAACATTGCAGGATGTGAGTAATGCTCCATGCAACACCGGACCTTCAGTTGCACTAAAAGTAGCCCTAGTGCCCAAAGAAGTTTTGGTAATCAGGACTTAACTCAGTGGTCCATAAATAGGAGACTATCCAAAACATTACTGGGAAACAAACTAGCCAAAATCATCATTTCACTAATAAGTAAACTGTGTCTTAAAGAGGTCCATGGTGCTAACTATTGACAGATCTAGAACCTATTTCTAGTTTTATTATTTCTTAAACCAGCAAATTGGGTATGCAGCAAGTGAGCAATATTTGTTGCTCATGGCTATAAGCAGCTAGTGAATATGGGATTCTGAGGATTTAATCACATATATATATATATCTCGGATTCAGTCATATATATATATACACACACGCACATATATATGTTACATTTATATATAACATATTTATATAATATAGATATCTCTCTCTATATATATATCTATATGTGTCTATAAAACAGTCATTTATTTTGTTTGTCCAATCCTGACCATTAGTGCCATTTTCTTTTTTTCTAAGTATAAAGACAGAGGATGGGATATGAAGCAATTTCGTTAGTAAGCCTCTTGTCAAAATTCTTATTACAACTGTGTACTAATCTACAGTATAAATGGAATAGGGTTGTCCATGAATTCTACTATCTTATGTGTGTTAGGTAACTTTATATCCCTGGTATTAACAAATGAGCATTATGTTGAAACAAACAATACAGCAGCTTAACACATTAGTCTGTGGTTGAATTTGTGCCCTCGGATACCAGTTCTCTGTTAGTGGTTCTAGTCAGCCTGCACATATAGAGTGGACTCAGTGAAAGGGATGTAGCAAAGAAGTCTGATGGGTGATTCATTAGCTTAGTCTCAACTATTGTTCCTTGTATATGTTTGAAACCCTCCACCAACTTTTGTGGCTGTCCATATTCAGGTACTTAGTAGGATGGAATTTTCCTTTATTTTATGGTAATTTGGATATAATGGTCTACCTGGACTCGAGATCCCATTCCTGTCTCTTCTTAAACCTTGTTCCATAAGTCATGATACACATCCTCATTCTGTCCTTCTCTATGAGATCTTAACTCACATTCTAAACATTTCTTAAGTTTTGTTTGCAAAAAAGCAACTACAAAATAGAGATTGCTGCAAAAGTGACCTTTTAAAGGGACACTGTTTAGTAAACACCTGTAAGAGAATAAATGAAACAGGATAAAGAAGCAGAAAGACCTCCGCAAATGTGTGGTCTTAAGAAAAGTCTCGTTCAGGAAACTTCGTATTGTTTTCCATAGCTGTTGTACAGTTTTCATTCCCTCCAACAGTTTCAATTTCTCCATATTTTCCCCAACACTCCGTATGTATTTTTTGATGGTAGGCATCCTAAATCATATGAACTAATATCTCATTTTACTGTTGTTTTGTTTTTTTTCAGATATTATGTTGAGCATGTTATCATAAACCTGTTTGCCTTTTAATATCTTCTTTGGAGAAATATCTGTTCATATCCTTTCCCTATTATTTAATTGGGTCATTTAGGAAATTGTTCATATTGAATTTAGAAGTTCCTAGTATAGTTGGCAAATCATCCTCTTACCAGATACATGATTTGTACATACTTTCTTCCATTCTTCAAATTGCTTTTTTGTTGTGTTGCATCATTTTCTTTGTTGTGCAGAAACCTTTTATTTTGATGTTGCCCCACTCATTTATTTTTGCTTTTGTTTCCCATGCTTTTGGTGTAATACCTAAGAAATCAACAAAATTTTCTCCTATCTTTTCTTTTAGAAGTTTTTACCTCTTTTATGTTTACATGGATGGAGCTGGATCATATTCTTCTTAGTGAAGTATCTCAAGAATGGAAAAAAAGATACCCAATGTACTCAATACTATTATGAAATCAATATATAATCACTGACACTTTCATACCAAAGATATAACACAATTAAAGCCCTGAAGGAAGGACAGAAGAGGAGGGCGAAGGGAGGGGGGTAGACAGGCGGCTAGAGGGTAATCAGTGGGACCTCACCTACTGTGCATATTGCAAGCGTACATGTCAAATAGATTAAGGGTAGAGTATAATGTCTAAACACAACAACGAAATAAGTGAGGTGAATGGTATGTTAACAGTTTGATTTAAACATTTCAAATGGTATATAAAATCAGCACGGTGTATCCCATAAATGCAATAATGTACACAGTTATGATCTAATTAAAAAAGAAGTTTTAAAACTGAGTCTTTAATCCATGTTAAGTTTATTTTTCTATATTGTACATTATAAAGATCTGATTTCATTATTTTACACATGGATATCTAGATTTCACAAGAAAATTTGTTGAAGAGACTATCTTTTCTTTATTATGTGTTCTTGCCACTGTTATCTAATATTGGTTGACCAAATATGTGTGTATTTATTTCTGGGATCTCTATACTATCCCATTGTTCTACATGTCTGTCATTATAACAGAACCATACTATTTAATTACAGTAGCTGTGTAGTGTATTTTCACATCAGAAAGTGTGATATATCCAGCTTTGTTCTTTTCACTCAAGTTGCTTTAGCTATTCTGAGTCTTTGTGATTGCATATAAATTTCAGAATTTTTTTCCTTTTTTATAAAAAAAAACTAGTAGAATTTTAATGGGGTGATATTTAAATCTGTAATTTTTTTTGATACTGTGGACTTTTTAAGACTATTATCTTCAACTCCACAAACATGAGATATCTTTCAAGTTACTGTTTGCCTCCTTTAATTTCTTTCATCAAGGTTTTACACTTTTCAGTGTACACACCTTTCACTACATGTTAAACTTTATCCATATGTATTTTTTGATACTATTGTAAATAAAATTGTTTTTTAAATGTGACTTTAGTAGCATGTTGTTTGTCTTTAGAAACATGGCTGATCTAATGAAATTTGTTTATTTGTTTGCTTACTTGAGAATATAATGGAAGCACAAAGGTTTTGGCCACATGAATTGCATTTATACAGTTTGAGTCAAAGTTATTAGTGTACCCATCACCCAGAAAGTATGTATTGTACCCATTAGGTTTGATTTTACCCGTTCCTTCCTCCCCCCCCACCTGCTTGATTTTTATTGACTTTTATTCCATGTGTGTGAGTGTTGATCAATTAGTTCCAAATTAATAGCGAGTACATGTGGTGTTTTTTCCCCATTATTATGCTATGTCACTTATAATAGTCTCCACATCCATCCAGGTTGTTATAAAAGGTATTAGTTCATTTTTATGGCTAAATAGTACTCCATGGTGTACATATACCACATTTTATTAATCCACTCTTGTATTGATGGACACTTGGATTGATTCCATTTGTTTGAGATTATAAATTGCACTACCATAAACATTAGAGTGCAAGTGTCTTTTTGATTAAATGGCCTTTTTAGCCTTTGCATCAAATGGTAGGTCTACTTTTAGTTCTGTAAGGAATCTCCATAATATTTTTACAACTGATTTTTTGTATGTTGTTCTTGTGTGCTGAAATGACTGAATTCATGTATTAAGTGTAACAGATACTTTTGTGGGTTCTTTAAGGTTTTCTACATATAGGAGCATGTCATTTGCAAACAAATATAATTTTACTTTTTCTTCCTATTGCTTCTTGCCTAATTGTTCTGGCTAAGTCTTTTAGCACTATGTTGAAAAGAATTGGTAAGAGAGTTATCCTTGTCTAATTCCTAAAAAAAAAAAAAAAAAAAAAATTATATTTCAGTAATCCCATTTCTGGGTATATTTGCAAAATAATTAAAATCAAGATCTTGAAGAAATATCTGCACTACCATTTTCATTACAGCATTATTAACAATAGCTAAATTATGGGAGCAACCCAAACCTACATTGATTAGATTAATGAAGAAAACACGGGAGATATACACATGTCTGTGTATGAGTATGGACATAATATATATCTGTGTATATGAGTTTATGACATGTACACACACATGCACACAATGGAATATTATTCAGCCTTTAACAAGAAGGAAATCCTGCCATTTTCAGCAACATGAGTGAATGAATGTGGAAAATATTGTGCTAAATGAAATAAGCCAAGCAGAGAAAGAAAATTACTACATGATTCAATTATTTCACTTATATAGTACATATATGATAGTAAAACTCATAGAAGCAGAAAAGTGTAATGGTGGCTTTTAGGGGCTTAGGGGTTGGGAAATTAGGAGTTGTTATTCATTGGGTATAAGCTTTAATTAAGTGAAATAAATATATTCTAGAGATCTGCTATATGATATAGTGCATGTAGTTACCATGTCATGTTAAGTGTCCTTACTACAAAACACTCACACACAACAACAACAACAACAACAACAACAATAACAATAGAGGCACAAGAAAACTTTCAAAGGTGTTGGATATTTCTATACCTTGATTGTGATGATATTATCAATGTTTGAATATGTCCAAAATCATCCAATTGTACACATTGAATGCATGCACTTATGGTCATATCAATTATACCTCAATGGAGCTATTGTTAAAAGTCCATTTCAGATCCCCCATGGGGGAAATATCTAGAGCAGTGGTTCTCAACCTTCCTAATGCTACAGCCCTTTAATTTGGTTTCTGTGGGATGAGAACCACTGATCTAGAGTTTAAACATGACCTCAGGGTTATCCTCATGTGAAGCAAGTGATCTAGCCTTTTATACACTTCTATCATTCAGTTACTAGTTGTAGATCACATCCAGGTGACATGACTTTCTGGGCAATGTGGCTGTCATCATTTACAACAGTTGGAAGAATGGGTGAACTTGCTGAATAAAGGGTTTTGAGCATGACACTACAATGTATATTGCAGTCAATTTCTTGTGCCACTCAGATCTATTTTCTTCTTACATTAAGTTTAGTGTATTAGGCATATCTTCTCTAAAATAATTCCTGAAGTTTCTAAGGATATAGTTCGTGTGACAAATTTTGAGGTTATAACAGGTATCTAATTATCTCCTTCTATACCATATATTCTAGATTTTCCTTAACTTCCACTATCACTTCTACTGTTACACATGCTTTGCCTGGTGATATATCTCTAATGGGACTGAGCTTCAATTTCCATGCCATTATTATGTTTATGGGAGCTGTACTTGCCCATTCACAATTAAGACTGGCCCACTGGGCCACCTCAATGCCAAATATACTCCTCCACTACCTCATTATATAGCTGCATTGCTATTTCCTGTGTTGATCATGATTACATACTACTGCCAATACAATAACTCTTTTATCTCCTATTCAGCAGGCATAAAGAGCTTAAAGTGACCAAGCAGTAGCTATAAGCATTAACCCCTTTATGCCTCCTGAAGGTACATATTATCAAGTGGTGCATAGTGTTAGTCACTGCTGCAGATACCAGAGTGCTGAGAGGTTATTAAACAGACATGCAAAAAATAAACAAAATATTCAACCATCATAAATTGGTTAAGTGTAGCAGGAATCTATTTCTTTTTGTGGAAGTGTTTCCACTGTGGCAATCTCTACACCTACATACCCTGAAGTTGAGAGTAGAAAAACGCATTCCCAAGTTCATAATTGAGAGTAATGGTAAGAGTGGACGCTCTTCATTCCACCTTTTACTTCCTGCATCCATGCACATTATCCATTGAGAACACAGGACAATATCTTGTCTGTAATTTTTAAAGAATAAAACATATCCTGAAGAATAGAACCCATCCCCTGGGGGTATATTCCCATGTTAATGCCTCGGCCACATCTTTAGAAAGATGTTTGTCATTATATTATTCTTATAGTTTCTGGATAATGTATTATTTAATAAAACTAATGGATCACATGATCAGGTGCCTACTGCCTCACCTCCTTTGCCATTAAGTGAATTCCTTCATCCAAAGCAGTGTTATACATGTCCCCACACTGAGAAATCAGACATACTGCAAGCCCTCAGATAACAACTTGAGTTGAGGCCCTGTGATCAAAAAATGCAAACACATATCCAGAATATTATGTATTAATCTTGGCCAGAATAAGTTGTTTCACTTTCCAAGTTGAAAGTTATTTAATGTGATCAACAGTTGTTTAACATGATCAACTTGCCAGAAAATAGCCATTCACATCCTCAAAGGTTGGCGCCTTATTAGTGCATCGGCATCTGTCTTTGTTGTGGGCATTTCATTCATTATCAGCAATAGCCAGATCAGGAAAGGTATAAAGGGGTCTAAGTTTTGAGGACTATGGATAGCTTCCATTTCTGCCACCATGGTGGTATCTTAGGAAAGATATTGGCTATCACCAATTTCTCAAGTCATCTGTCCAGTTGGATTTTTTAAAATTAAATCATAAACACATAGATCATGTACACATTAATGCATTTATGGGGTACAATGTGCTAATTTCATATAGAATTAGGAATGCTTGGATGTTTACATTTTTCTAATGGAGCTGATGCTGCCAGAGGTAGACCAGTGCAGAAATAGAAAAGATCTTCACACTTTGAATTAATTCCCGTAAGCCCATCCACATCTTCAATCTTATACCTTGCTCCTTCTGAGCTACTGACCAACCAGGTCAGCCACCTTGTGGGGCTCATATGTCTATTGGACCCACCCCTATATCAAGTCACTTCTCTCTCCAAATAATGTGAATGCATTGCCAAAAGCTTTGCTCATTGGGAGGACTTTCATCTCCATTCTGTTTCAGGACAAACCTGACAGAGACTTCAATACAGCAGCAATCCATTTTCAATTTGCACCAATATGCTGGGCTTAGGTATCTGTGACTGTTTTTCTTTTCCCCTGGACATGAGGAAATCCCCATGAGACATTAGGCGTGATCTGAGTGAAAGGCATCAATGTTACTGTGGTAAGGTCTTAACCATATGTTTGTTCAGCTTATTTGTATCCTCTGCTCTGTTTATGAACAATGCCATTTCTTCTTATGAGATGTTGTGACTCAGCCTGATACAGCTGATGATATAGTGTGCAGCTTATGATTAGTAGTTCTGACCACAGAGTAGCCTGACCTTTCATGCTCAAGTATTCTAATATAGCAAGCCAATATGATGTTCTGTGGAAACCAAATGTGTCTAGATTTCCTTGGAATATATTATGTGACAGAAAGCAGGAGAATTAACAAATCTCTAGGGTGCTTCATATTTTCCTTCCTGATGTACACGAAACATAACAAATTTGCCACATCAACGCCTATCTATGTTCACGCTCCAGGCTGTTAATTGACTTTATTAAGGTAACCACATATGACAGAATCATTATGATCAGGGTCACTACTTGATTTTGCATTAGTCAACTATTGTAAGCCATTGCCATTTGTATCTTTTAAGAGTCATAATGGTGAATTAAATGGTTATATGATCAGGATAACCACCATTGCATCCTCTACATCCCTGAATATGATACTAAGTTATTATTTCCCCAGATGCAATACTTGCATGCATAGGTACGTGTGTCTGTGTGTCCATACGTGTACTTTTAAAATTAACATACATAGAAATTTACTATCGTGGTATGCTTTTATTAATACTAATACATACACAAATCTATTGAACCTCGACCACAATCTTCATACACGACCTTTACATCACCCCCTCAAAATCCTTTATGTTACCTTTTATGGCCACTCCCTCCTCATAGCTATATACCCTGAAAACTACTAATCTGTTGTCTATAACTATTGTTTCTACTTTTGAGAATGGTATGTAAGTGAAATCACACATTATGCAACCTTTTGAAAATTATTTTTTTTTATACTCAGATTAATGTCTTTGAGATTTATCTACATTGCATGTATCCATCGCTCACCTCTTTTTATTACAGACAATACTCCACGGTATGGATATACCATAGTCTGTTTATCCATGTACATGCTGAGGGACATTTGGATTGTTTCTAGCTTTTGGCAATTATGAATGGCATTTCTTTGTTAAAAAATCCTTTTCCAATTTGTCGTTACTAGTATATAAATGAGAGATTCAATTTTTGAATTGACCTTATTATATCTTGTGGTATTTCTTTTCTTTTCTTTTTTTTTTGCACTTTTTGGCCAGGGCTGGGTTTGAACCCTCCACCTTCAGCATATGGGGCCAGCGCCCTACTCCTTTGAGCCACAGGTGCCGCCCTCGTGGTATTTCTCAACTCACTAATTCTAAGAACTTATTTATGAAATCTTTGAGCATTTCTTACATTAATGTAGATATCATCTGCAAATTAGACAGTTTTATTTTTTCAATATGTGCCCTTTTATTAATTTGTCTTACAATACTGCAGTGGATAGGATTTTCAGTACGATACTGAATAGCAGTTATAAAAATGGACATCATTTCCTTTTCTCAATATTAAATGGAAAATATTCAGTCTTTTTTTCCTGTAGGAATTTTGTAGATTTTTAAAAGTTTATTTTCTTGTAGTGTTTTAGTCTAGTTTTAGTATTAGAGCAACTTTTAAAGTACTCAATCATATCTTTTGGAATTGATAGTGCAGAATTGTTATTACTTGTGGTTTTCCTCCCTATTGAAGAGATGATGTTTTATTTATTTATTTAACTTATTTGTTATTTCAGAATATTATGGGGATGCAAATGTTTCTTCTACATGGATTGTTTTTGTATACTTTGAGTCAAAGTTTTAAGTGTGCCCATCAGCCAGATAGTGTACATAGTACCCAGTAGGTATAGGTTTATCCCTGCACTCCTCCTCCGACTGCTTCCTTACCATTGAGTTTTACTTCCCTATGTGCACATGATTGCTCAGCTATTAGATCCAGTTTAATAATTGAGTACATGTAGTGTTTGTTATTCCATTCTTACAATACTTCACTAGGTGAATGGTCTCCAGTTTCATCCATGTTGTTGCAAAAGGTATTAGTTCATCATTTTTTATGGCTGAGTAGTACTCTATGGTGAACATATACCACATATTATTACTTCACTTAAGAATTTACAGACACTTGGTTTGATTCCACATCTTTGCCATTGTGAATTATGCTGCAACAAGCATTCGTGTCCAAATATCTTTTTAATAAAATGGCTTTCTGTACTTTGGGTAGATACCCAGTACTGGGATTCCTCGATCAAAGGGTAGGTCTGATTATAGCAACTTGAGGAATCTGCTTGCTATTTTCCATAGAGGTTATATTAGTGTACAGTCCCAACAAAAGTGCATAAGTATTCCTATGCTTAATTGAATTCCCAAGTGAGACATTTGTGACTGTAAGATTTATTTTGGAGGGAGACTTTGATATATTACTTTTTCCTTTTTTCAAGGTTTTTCAGTGTGAATAATTCCTTTAGAATTATTGTAAGTATTCAGTCTCATAGACTTTTTCTAAGCTTTCTTTAGCTGTATTGCACATGTTTTTATATTCTGTACTTTCATTTTTATTATTGTAAAATTATTTTATATTTATCATCTCCTGTGAGTTGCACATGTTCTCATTTTTTGTGTGTGTGTGTGGTTTTTGGCTGGGGCTGGGTTTGACCCCGCCACCTATGGCATATGGGGCCAGCGCCCTATACCTCTGAGCCACAGAAGATGCCCACAATTTCTCATGTTTTTAGAAATGTGCTATTTTCCAATTGTTTGGCTTTTGCTTGTTATTTTTCTGTAATTGGTCTTTAGTGTAATTTCATTCTGGTCAAATAATAGACTCTGTATGATTTTTAGTTATTTTAAATTGGTTGATTTTTTTTTTTTGACCCAAGGTAGAGTGTATCTTAGTGAATGTTGCATTTGCCCTTGGAAAAAAATATGTATTCCACTGTTCTTAAGACATATTTGTCACTGTTGAGTGTGAAAATGTTCAAACTTATGCAAAGTATATAGATAAAACTCTAATAAAAATCATAACTCCACAAACCCATCACCCAGCTGGATGAGTAGACAATGGCACATGTAAATGACCATCTTTAATTCAACAAAAGTTTACTAAGTGCCTAGCATGTGTTATACACTGAAGGAAGTTTCTGAGGTTCTTGGAGTTACAAAGATGAATGAGACAGTGTATACTCTCTAAGAGCACCACCTAGAAGGAAAAACAGATGCAGAAACAAACCATGATATGGAAGCATAGAAATACAGCAAGAGACTTGTGTGCAGTATGTTCTTACAGGAGCATTGCCAAGGCACACTTGGAGGATAAGAGGGAAAGCTTCCCAGGTGAAATGCTGTCTCGGGTAAACCTTGAAGAAAAAAATGGGAGTTAACCATGTTAACCAGCTAGGTGATGGGTTTGTGCAGTTATGATCTATGATTCTGCTTACTTAAGTTTCATGGTTATTTTCCATGTTAAATATACATATATTGAAATGTACAAAATTTACCTGAAAATTTGTTTGATATGGATACAAACTTTTGTAATACATAGCTCTCTCACTATAAAGAAAATTTCTATCTTTCCAAAAGTGTCTCATGTTTCTTCTCTGATCATTTCTTTCACCCCCAAGCCTCTATTCTTTTCCAAAATGTTTTCACCTTAGTCTGCGTTTGCCTTTCCTAAATTCTTGTATAAACTCATTTTCATTTTAGTATGTTTTTATAGTTATACTTTCCTACTCAGGGTTACGAACATGATATTTATGTCTGTAAATAAATTTATCCACATTGTTGATTAAATATTCTATTCCACTTCAACACTAAGGGTTATTCTTTTATGTGCATGTGTTACAAAATTTGTTTATCAATTCTTTGTTAATAGATAATTGACTTGTTTCCAGTTTCAGGTTATTGTATATAAAACATATATACAATATTGTAAAGGGTTAACCCATTTAAAAAGGTTAACTGAATTTAGATAGATTATCATTATGCATAGTATACTATTAACAACATGACCAATCCTTACGAAATTTACAAATACAAAGAATACAAATTTTCTTTTCAAAATTTTCTATTTTATGTTTTAATTTGTCTTGAAAAAAGTGAAGTTAATGGGCCAAAGAACAGGAATAACATTATAAGAAGTTGCCAAAACTTTTCTCAAAAGTGGTTTTGTGATTTCACATTTCTACCAG
>CAUYRH010070337.1:0-19388 GCA_963574655.1 Perodicticus potto
TGTTGTGGCGGGCACCTGTAGTCCCAGCTACTTGGGAGGCGGAGGAGACTCGCTTGAGCCCAGGAGTTGGAGGTTGCTGTGAGCTGTGATGCCACAGCACTCTATCCAGGGGGACAGCTTGAGGCTCTGTCTCAAAAAAAAGAAATGAAATAAAATAAAATGCAAAGTTGAGTATGTAACTTTAATGAGTACCCCTTAACTTTAAGATTAAATCACATTATGCAGTTATGAGTGAAAGAAGAACTCTCTCCCTCCATGTATCTGCTGAATTCCAGGATTTGAGCTGCATTGAGCTGCCTGCAGTTCATACTCCCATATACTGTCTGTGCTTCCAGAACAGCCATGTGTCCTCTGCTTAGAATGGCTCTTTGTCCCTACCAACCCTCTTTCCTTAACTTAACTCCTTAAAAACTTAACTCAAGGGACTCATCTTTCCTGATGTGTCTCTTTCCATCTGCCTGTCAAGCCCCAGTGCAGTGCTTTCCTCTGTAATCCTGTTGTACCCAGGGCTTCCCTCTGCAAAGGCAAATATCAGGCTCAATTGTACTCGTGTGGTTTCTTATCTTTTTGTCCCAGACAAAAATAAGGACTAAACCTTTTACCTCTGACCCTAATACCTGTACATGGCACATTATAGTTACCCAAGTTTATATTGAGTAGATGAATGAGTGAACAAATGGTACACACTGTTCTTTTTGTTGTTGGGTTTTTTTTCCATGATTTTGCAGTCTTTGTGGTGATACTTTATTTCTTCCACTGACACAACAGTGCCATTTAGAAATTCATTCAACAAACATTAAACGTGTACTATGGCCACATGCTGGCTTTTTTTTTCTTTTTTTGAGACAGAACCTCAAGCTGTCACCCTGGACATAGTGCTGTGGCATCACAGCTCACAGCAACCTCCAATTCCTGGGCTCAAGTGAGTCTCCTGCCTCTGCCTCCCAAGTAGCTGGGACTACAGGTGCCCGCCACAATGCCCAGCCATGTTTTGGTTGCAGCTGCTGTTGTTGTTTGGTGGGCTGGGCTGGATTCGAATCCGCCTGCTCAGGTGTATGTGGCTGGCGCCTTAGCCCGTTGAGCCACAGGTGCCGAGCCGTTTGGCAAGAAATTTAATGTTTCTTTGTGGCAATAATTCAAGCCCCAACATTCTCATGATGGCAGGCAAAAACACTCAACAACAACGAACACACTCAGGAAGACACTGCCACGTGTTGACATGAACATGCTTTGAGGCATTGATATGTGGAGGTTATGAAACCTTACTGAGTTGCTTCTACAGTGCTGCCAATGTAAGTGGGTCACGGAAAGTTCACAAACTTAATTGCCAGACCAAGCTCGCAGACATTACAGCCTGAGAGACTGCCTATATTGGCCTTGTCCAGACTGTAGAATTATGAAACACGATACATTATTATTATTTTAGCTCCTAGTTTTGGGGTGGTTCGTTGGGCAACAAGAGCTAACTGAAAACCGTGTCAAGACATTCATAACCCCTTTTAATTGTGGTAACGAGACTGTATATACACATTGTTTACATTTTCTCTTTAAAGAAAGGCCAACATTTATGGGATCAGTTTTAACAAATTTTCTGAAAAATTTGCTTCTTTTTTTATACATATGCTTAACTACAGAAACATGAACAAAAATAATCATTGGTAGTATTGGGAAGTTACTGTTGTTGATTAATAAAATACTGAGTCAAGAGAAAAACCAAGATGACAGTAGAAATGTTTAAAAAGTGGTTCTTCAACATTTTTTTTTTTTGAGACTTATCCATAAGGCATTTAACTATATCGTATTGACACTGCCTGTCCCTAACATTTTTTAGGTGATTGTCTAAATCCCGGCCAGTTGTCAGAGAACATAAAACTCAGACCAAACTACTTTGGGGGCAGAGATTCCTAAAGAGTCTGGGAAAGCATCAGGGGATGTGAGAACATGAATTGATCATATGCTTCATGTAAGAGACTGTCCCTGCCAAGGCAGGATTGGGTGCCTCTGCAGAAAAGAAATTACCCACTTTGTAGCCTTTTACTTCCGACTCATTATCCAGGGCCTTCACTTGATCCCAATTCAGGATAATTTTGGAGTCTGATGAATTCCATATGATGTTTCCAGGGGGCTGACTTGGTGCTATAAAAAAATTAAGATATACGAAGTCACAGATTATTAAATCTCAATGGATTCTGAGGAATATCTCCTTACTCGAATTTGAAAGTGGAGGCAATTTAATGGACTATTGCACTAATATGTGTCTTCAAGGTCACTAAAATCTGATGAGATACAGCACCGCAAATGGAAAAAGATTCAGTTGGTCGCCTAACATTTATAGCTAAAAGAAGTAGCCCTTCCCAGTGAGAAGAAAAACATGTATCTTTATGTCCTCTGGAGCAGTGAATCTTGCATGGTATTTTGGAAAGGTTCAGTTAAAATGTTAAGGTAAATTTGAATCCATATAATGTTACCAATTAGTATGCAAATGAACATTGGGAGATGGGGATGGAAAATGAACTTGGGATATGTTTGATGAATCCCCCAAATATTTCTGAGCAAGTTTGTTCTTACGTGGCTTTCTGGTTGTCACGTTAACTGTTGCACTAGAGGGGCCCGTCCCAGCGGAATTATATGCCTTGACAGCTAAGTGATACAGCGCACTGCCTTTTAAGTTGGTGATTTTTGTCGATGTCTGATTTCCAACTGTTCGTATTTTTCTAGCATTTTCTTCTTTGTCTTCATGTCTCCAATATTTAACCTGAGAAAATAAAAAGAAAGACCTTGGAAACCACACCCACTGGGGATATTTCCAATGTCACTGGGTAATAATCTTTTTATGCAGATTTTTATGATACAGTTAGTTTTTTATACCATGAAGCAGAGCTTTCAGAATAAAGAACTTTGCATGTTCCAAGAAATTATCCACAGTAACAAGAGTCCCTTTTTTCTTCTTAGCTTCCTAGTGAGATGATACATTGGCACAAACCTTGTTGGTTAATTCTTCCTTTTTCCCCCACATTTGTTTTGAGCTCGAGTAATCCCGGGCTTATCAGAAGTCAAAGCTCATTTTCCCAACCATCTCATTTATTTTGAAAAAATACCTCTAAAGTATAACACAGAAAAAGGGTACTCTCATAGCTGAATGTTTGATGCTTCTGTAAATGTTCAGCCAGAAGCCAGGCCTGGGTCTTTTCTCACATCAGGGTGTCTTGAAGGCCTTGGTGAGGGCTATACACTCTTTGCCAGACCCAAGGCAGACATCGCTTGCCTACCTCATAACCTTGTATGCGTCCTCTGTTCTTTTCCAGGGGGGAGGCCCAGAAAACTTCAATGTCTGTTGCAGAAAGGCTTCTGGCAAAGATGTTGGCTGGTGGTTTGGTGGGTTCTGCAGATGAATATGAAAAAAGTTATTACTCATGAGCTATGTCTGGATAGGCTTCTAGATACTGGTCTTACCACATACAAAGAATTTGTGGTTATAGAGTCATCCTTAATGATTGTGAGCCAAACCCTCATTTTGCAGAGGAACGGTGATTAACAGCTGAGTGTCAGTGACAGTGAAAGACTCGTCTAAAGTCTTTGGGCTCTACATTTGGGAGTGGGTGGAAGAGAAGTAACCTGGAACTATTTAAGTTTAAGCACCAAGTTTTCATAGTTGACAATTCTCTTAACATGGATCCTTCTTGATTAGCATGGTGTGAATATTATTGTTTATGACATGGCTAAGCCTATTTTTCTTTAGGAAAGACCCATGAAAGGAAAATGTTAACACAGACAAAGGGTACATGGCTCTGGCAGAATCTGGTGAAAAAAACTGAAATTTGGAAAGCCTCAGTCCAGCCTCTCCTTTGCAGCTGAAGATGCTGAGGCCCAGAGAGTTGTACCTGTTCGAGCGTATACAAATTGCAGTGCAGAACTGAACTCTCATTCAGCTCTCCTAAATTTTAGCCAAGTCACTTGATTGCCCTTTTCCCCATCTCTCATGTTCATAATCCAGTGACTAGGACTATCATCTAGGAGAAAACGAAGCATACGCAAGGGGTGGACGCTAGTTCTGACCATTACAAATCCTTGGATTTGGCTGGACATGGAGCATGCAGGGAAGGGAATCGGTGTGGGTGCACAGAGACGCAGAGGCTAGATCACGGAGGACTACTGAATCTAAAGGGATGATTTCTTTACTTGGGGAAAAGAATTTCTTGCATCTTCTCTGACTCCATCAATGACTCAACTTTCAGATATTCTAATATGGTCTCATTCTGAACATCATCTTTAAAACCATAGAGGTGAACTCCAGTGGTAATGAGCACTGTGTGAGAGGCATCCTGAGAGCAGATAGCACATGAGTGGTAATAGTGTGTGAGAGATGTTAAACATAATGACAGTGTGCATGGTCGTGAACACAATCATGCCATTCATCACTCACTCTTTTCCTTAATAAGGTACAATTAATTATAACTCTTTAATATAACATGATTTATGAAAATACAACTGTTAAAGAAAATGCAAAGCATATTTGGGTATTCCCTTGGAGGCATAAAATAAAGTCTTCTTAAATGTAATGATGACACACAGATATAGTTATGAGGCTCTTATGTGGTATTTGTAATTCTAGTCCAGCAACAGAATTAATAATGGCTAGCTATGTGTTTAAGAGATTGGTAGGGGATAATGAACTACATTTTCTACATTACCCTTTCCTCAAATCAGGATATACCTTCAGTTTACATGTACAGTTCTAAATTGATTACCCATCCTAGCATGTTTCCGAATTAAAGAAATATCAGCTATTGATGCAGCACGCACCCTACCTTCTTCTGCAGAATATACCACCGTGGGTGGACTGAAGGGGCCTTCCCCTTTATTGTTGAAGACGCCCACTTTCACCTCAAAGGGAGAGAAGGGGCGCACGCTCTCGTTCCTGAACACATATCTGGAAGCGTCGGCAGAGGCCAGCACTGTCAGCATCCAGCTCATTTTGCCATAGGGCCGGAAGGCTACCACGTAACCAAAGCCTCTCCCGTTCTGTAACTCCTCAGGGACTGTCTGGGAAAGAAGGGAGGGGTCTTCAGAAATCACAGAAGTTTAATTTAAATGTGGCGGTTGTTCCTGCCAGCCTCGACATTCTTGTCTACCTTCGGCCCCACGTATCCTATTTGAGGAGTCTATTAAGTTTAGGGCTTGCAGTCAGGCTACCGTAAGCACTCATGAGGTACTGGGTCAATAGCAGGGTTAAAAAACTAAATGAGGGCGGCGCCTGCGGCTCAGTGAGTAGGGTGCTGGCCCCATATGCCGGAGGTGACAGGTTCAAACCCAGCCCCAGCCAAAAAAACAAACAAAACAAACAAAACTAAATGAAGCACTCTACCGAGGGCGACACAGTAAGACACTATCTCGGGCTCAAAGGAGTAAGGCGCTGGCCCCATGTGCCGAAGGTGGCAGGTTTAAACCCAGCCCTGGCCAAAAACTGCAAAAAAAAAAAAAAAAAAAAGAAAAAAACTAAACTAAACTAAATGAAGGTCTGCAGTTTGAGCCCAGCTCTTTGATGGGGTAGGCCCAGCTCTAAAATAGTTGGAAATGACTATGAAACAATCTGGACCTCGGTCTCCTAAAAAGCAACATTTCCCAATCTACCATTTAGTACTCATCTCCCTCCAGTACAAAACAAACAATCTCACTGAAGGAGTATAGACCATTTTGGCTCAGTCCAGATTCCTCCCCCTCAGAGGGGAAGATTCAGTTGGAGGGTGAGGGATTCCTTTCATAGCTGTGCTTTGGATTAAATGAAAGATTTTAATTTGTGAGGCTATTGTCTAGAATCTTTCAAAAAAAACCTTATGAATCCTTTATAAAGCTCCCACCTCCTCTCTTAAAGTCAATACTTAATAAATTGGTGACTAACTTTCCTTTAGGTTGCTAAAAAAAAAAAAAAAAAGAAAGAAAAAGAAAAAGAAAGCTCCAGAAGCAAAGCCAATTGCCAGGAAATCATGCTGGGACACTGAATCTATTGCTGGGAGACGTTTAAATCAATTGGCAATGCAGCAATTCAGGAAGAAAAGAAAAACTGGTTTTCTCTGAACTAGGCTTCTTTAATATACGTATTTTTAGTTGTGTTGTCTTCCCTCTCAAGACTATTTTTCTCATGATAAATTAAATTAAAAGTCGCCTGTACAATTGATGGGTAAGCACCATCTTTTCCTGCCAGCCATTAGCTAGATGAAAGGGAGTGTGTGCACTCAAATGGATTTTAGCTGTTAAATATAGAGGAGGGAACTTCCAAGCTATGTTTAACATGGAGGAAAATAATAAAATAGCTTAGCCAAATGTATGTTCCTTCTGTTCTGTGATTCATTTACCTCCCAGGTTATAACCAGTTCAGATTTGCTGCCTCCTCCACCACTGACGTTAGCTGGGGTGACTTCAGGGACTGTGTGGGAGACAAAAAACAAGTTATGTCAGGTAGCAAAGTCAAAAGAGGGGCAGGAAGGTTGCCTGGCTGAGGTGACTTACTTTCAAAGAGTACTGTGCTGCATACACCTTTGTCCTTTGAGATTAGAAACAATATCGGCTAAGGGCCCACAGCGTCAGCTCGGGGAAGTGAAACTTACCAAGGAAATTGGTATTAATTACCCGTTTCCCATCCAACAAGGTACAGATGCTATCTGACACGTCTGAACAATTGTTCAGCTCAATCCCTATAGACCAAGAGGTTCCAGGGAAGAGGGAAGGACTGAGGTTCTGGTCCTAACACTGTGTTCAGCATTTATTAACCATGCAGTGGTACACAGAGAAAAGATGGTATAGACTCTGCCCGAGCACAGCTTAGAGTGTGGTTGGAGGGCGAGAGAACGTGCACTGCAGCCACAGAGCAAAATTCACAACAAGCAAGAGCAGGGTGCAGCACCAACATGTGCAGTGGGGTTCTGGAGCAGCAGGCTGCTCAGAGTAGGGGTGATTATGGCTTCTCAGGGGAAGGTGAATTTTGAGCTGGGTGTTGAAGGAAGTGGTGGAAATAGGTGACCCCTGGTTCACTGTGATTAATCTCTTTGATCCTCAGTTTTCTCTGTGTGAAAGAGTGGGGATCATGCTAGCTTCCTTCTCAGGATGGCTGAGAAAAATCAATTACAGTTCGGGAAAGGGAAAAGAAGGCATGAGATTAGCGAAATTATCATCACGCAACTGAAAGAGCCCAGACAGAATTTTAAAATGTTTCACTGGGTTATGCAGCTGGTGACTGGGCATGTCCCATATTAGTTAAAGCCAATGAAATAGATCTAGATGGATTTTTTGTTTTCTTTTCTTGAGAAGAGGGTCAGAGTTCTCATTTTCTTAGAGACTTTGCCATTGCTTCAACACACTGGCCTCTCCACAGCCAGGAACTCTATCAAGACCAGATGCGTAGGCCTCTGGCTTTACATTAGAGAAATAAAAGTACGACTGACTCAGACAAGTTTGCTGTCCTCTCCCTGTGTCACTCAAGCTGTGTATGCGGAAGGCTGGACTAAATTACCGACTGGTCTTGTATGAATTAGCAGGATGTTCTGAGTCTCAGTTTCTGGGAACAGTTTATACCCTGAGAAAATCTTAGTGAACATTTATAAAGAAATTATTCTTTGCCATTAGTACTTTCTGTGAGACAATTCCTGTTAGGGGAACCTTGGTGACAAATGAACCGAAGAAGAAACAGTTGGCTTTTGAGAGAACCAAGCACAGTGTGCTTCCTGCTATGTAGGTGGACCAAATGAGGAGAACTTCACTCTTGATTAAAACTCATTGCCTGGTAAGCTGAGCTTCCACTGGCCTGATTTCTGATCACTACAATCATTTAAGGGGAAGGGTGTGCTAATACACAGCCTCATGAGGGCTGAAAAGCAGCAAGAATTTAAAGCCTCTCCCTAAGGAGCAGTGGCTGCCAGCACAGACGCTGCAGGAACAGACCGACTGCAACCTGGGTGCTACTCACGGGCTTCTTCTGTCCTCCGCCTCTCTGAGGGACGGCTGGGCTCCCCGATCCCAATCACATTGGCTGCAACTGTGCGGAACTCATATTCCACCCAAGGGTTTAAACCCACCACAGTCGCAGTGAACGTCTTCCCATCCACGAGTTCTGGGACTGAAAGACATCAAAAGGGAGTGGGGGAATGCTTCAGAGGAGTCGCAGAAAACAAACGCCGAGACCACGTCAGGAAGAGAGGCCCATCCAGCAGCACCATTTGCATTCGGGCAGTGGAGGGGGTCTGGAAGAATTGCACGAGCTGTCATTACAGTGAGGTAGTCTCAGAACTCTCTCTGCCTGTTCAACTCATAAACTCAAATCAGATACCAGCAGACCACATCATAAAAGACACAAAGACCCAAAGCTACTTCGCTATCGTTACTGTTCTCACATGTTTTTCAGCATTTATTATTTAGTGCCAGGCACTTTGTTTAATTCTTACAACTACCCTATGAACAAGGTAAAATTATTATATTCATTCTTAAACAGTTCTCTCTGCTCATTTATTATTTTATTTTATTTTTTCGTTGTTGCAGTTTGGCCTGGGCTGGGTTTGAACCCGCCACCCTCGGCATATGGGGCCGGCGCCCTACTCACCAATCCATAGGTGCTGCTCTCTCTCTGCTCATTTAACAGAAGAGGAAAATGAGGATGTATAGAGATCAGTGCATTAATAGTCAGAATTCATCTCCTAAATTCTACCTGTTTCTCATCTTTCCTTCCTAAAGCACTCCTGCGACTCAGCAGAAAGTGAGTAATTACAGCAAGAAATACAGAAATCTATTTCAGAGGCTCCTTAAGCTAAAATGTAAAAACAAATTGGAGTTGTTAAAATGAGTACAATTTGTATGTATTGCATAAAACTGGACATGTCACTCCATTTATTTCTTCTTCAAAACACCAAGGTCACATAGCTAAGTGTTAGTCTCTAGGGGAGCATCTTGCATATAATTACTTGGTTGTCCAGTTTTCCCCCCAAATGAAATCTAAATTAAAAACTGTCTCAATTTGGGGTATTGACAGAACTGAGAATGATGTAAAAATTATTTAAGACTCGAAGAGAAATGATTGTGAAACTTAAAAAAAATAGAAAGTACTGTATAAATATAATAAAAGATAGGAAGAGGATGAAAATGCTGCTGCTAAAAATGGGTTAAATCTATAAAACTGGTTTTAAAAAAACCATATCTCATATCTCTCTATCCCCAAATGTATCCATCTTAAAAAATGGGCAAGAAGAGACTCTCTAGTCGTTGGTTACTGGCTCTAGAGAGCAGGGTTTGAACTTCACAAAGACCATGATTATAGTTCATCAGATTCCACAGCTTCCCAAAGTGGAACACAGATAATTTCCCACAGTGAAACACAGATAATTCTAGGTAATACATAGATGGATGCATTTTATTTTTATTATGTATTTTTTAATGTGAGTTAGGAAAAAATAAAGAACAGCACAAAAGATGCATCATTGCACAGATATTATTACTTAAGACAAGTTAAAAGGCAAAAGTGAGTTGATATCCAAAAACGTATTAAAAATGAAAGACAGTACAGTGGCCTGAGGTTTGTGCAGCAGCAGTCATGATCCATCGTTTGCAGCCGTGTCTGAATGAGAACCTAGGTATCCCTTGGCGTCTGCCACCGCGCTTTGTCTATTATGTCGAATTCCAGGAGCCCCTGAACTGAGCACCCTGAACCAAGGTACCTGTATTGACTGCTTGCCAGCCCACGGAGAACGGAGTCCTGGCTTGAATGATGTACATGGTGATGGGGCTGTGGTTGTCAGGCCCGGGTCTCCAGGAGAGCTGAGCAGTGGTGTCTGTGATTTCGTCTATGGTCACAGCCTCAGGGGGGCCTGGGGGACCTGGGGAAGAGCGGAATACTCATAATTAGAGCCGTATGTTCAAACGTCTACATAAATGATCCACTTACTTGAATGCGCACTGACGCATTCAATCACTTATTCACCCACTCACCGATTTATCACTTGTCAAATCCTTTTTGAACACTACTAGGTACCAAGAACTCTGCTGGCCTCCACCGCCACAGAAACCACAGAGACATATGAGACACAGCCCCTTCCTTCCAGAGCAGTGATTTTCAACCATTGTGCCACGGCATACTGGTGTGCTACGACAGGATCTTAGGTGTGTCTCAAACATTTTTAAAGATCATTAATTAAATTATTTTCAAAAGAAGCTCAAAGCACAGTAAGTATATTCTTTTTTTTACTCTTTTTTTTTGATCAACATGATTTAAGTGTGCAGTGGAAGTCTAACTATAGGTTCAAGTGTGCCGGGAGATAAAGAAGGTTGAAAAACACTGGTCTAGAGACTCATAGTGTAATAGGAAGAACTTATAGGTAAACAAAGAATTACAATAGAATAGTTGTTGTGACATAGAAAGAGAATATTGGCTACCATAATGGCCTGAATTCATTAATTCTCTCATCATATACCTGCATTTGTAGGTTCCTACTATGGGTCAGGCACTATTACCTGGGGATAGAGTCATGATAAAAAATGGATACTGCTTCCTGATTTTATGAAGATTACAGTCTGCTGGAAACAGTCATTTCTACCACTGAGAATACAGATTTGAGCAGAAACGGCTTTGAAATTTTGGAAGTCACAGTGTCACTCTGCAGGTTGCTCGGCACTGTAATTGCAGACACTCTGCTCAGCCCCCACCCGCTTCCAATATGAGCACACACTTGTGTGCAAGAGAACTGCTGTGAAAATGGCCAGTGCTCGAGAGTCTCAAGGCTGTCCCTTCTTCAAAGCAATTTCAAAATTGGGCTGGAATCTAAACACTCTCATTTGTAGTTTCTGAAAGTCATACCTGTGTTTTTCTACTTATCTCCCTGATGTTCATTGTTTCTTTCTATCTACTTCCACCATTGAAAGGGGAGGAAATCAGATTTGCATGTGGGCTTGGAAATCGTAACAGAGATAGAGGGATGGAAAGTGGTTGGGGGGTAAAGACAAAATAACAGTAGTCCTGGAGTAAAGACTCAATGCTACCCTAGCTTCCAACATGAAAGTTCTTACCAGGCAGTTAAATGCATTTTTAACAAGGCACAATTGAACACCTCAGGAGAAAAGGTGATTTTGAGAGGACATAATGATAAACCTCATGCCCATTTAATGGGCAGGAGGGATTTACTAATTCCCAGTAGAGCAATCAAAGTACTATCAAAATACCATGGGGCCATGTCATAGGGACAGGGAAAGGAGATATCTCACGGAGCAGTGAAAAGTTAATGGCACTTTCCTAAAGTTAGACTTTGTTCTGGAATTCACTCCTTCACCCTTTAAATGATGCCCTAAATTCTTTTTCCTTTTTTAAAAATCATTTTTATAGACTCACAGGTGAGACTAAATTTACCTCCTCCCTCCCACTCCTGAATGAAATGTCTGAAAATCTGTATGCTGGAGCTGATTAATTTTCCATGGTGACATTTCAGCATGTCAATCTAATGCCATCTAGATATGGCTGATGTAATCTTTGGTCTTTGGCACCCTTATTAACCAGATAAGGTCTAGAAGACAATATAATATATATTTTTTTCTTACCAACTTTCTCATTCTAGCATTCCCCATCTTTTTTCTTTACAGATACTACTTCACTGGCCTTTAAAATCTAAGTACCATAAATAGAAAAGTGTTCCCCTGTGAACTTCTCCAAGAATTAAATCGATAGGAAGTATCGTTGTCCTGAGCCCATTTTTGGCCACTGTGTGGGAAGGAAATGTAGGTTGGCCTGAACTTGGCCACAGGAGAGAAGATAGTACTTCTCCGGGGACATTCTGTACCTTCTTGCCTCTACCTCCACTAGTGAGTAGATACTCCTTACAGAATGTTTACTCACTTTGTTTTAGGGAAGTTGGGTCCCTCTTTCAAAACCACAAAATGTGCGAATCTTTGTCCTCTGAACAAAATGATAACATGCTTAGGGGCACATGTAAGTTTTTGTCCCAGTAACAGCAAAGGGAATATTGGCTTGACACCTGTGCCTGCTTCTCACTCTGGCTGCTATTAAAGTGCTAAAAAGGGCAGGCATCAGAGAATCAAAGAGCCAGGACTCAAAGCTACTCTAGTTTCAAATATGAAAATCTCTTATGGGTGGTGAAATACATTTTTGCCTTGCTTTTGCAATGGGTAGAAAAGCTGCAAGGGCAAAGCCGGAGATAAAATGAAAGATTATGGCTTTAAATGGCAATATTAATTTATTAGCCTTATTAACTGATTAGACTAGATTTTCTTTTACACTCCGTTTGCAAATTCCTCTTGGTATTTAATGTTATTTTCTGTGAAATGAAGTATACAATATCATTTAAGAACTTCAAGTATTACTGATCTAAATATTTATTAGTCTAATTTATTGGTGTTTAAACTGCTGATCTGAACATTATCCTAATTAAATAGAGGATAAATTTGCAGCAACAGAGTTCTTTTCTCCCCAAGGGGAGAGCAGACCCACGTTGGTATATTTTAAAATGGAAATAAACATGTTTCAATAAGTTATTTTGTGGAAAGATCTACCTAGGTTGAAAGTTTTTTATCTTATCTAGCCTTGATCTGAATCATTTCTAAAAGGGTTTTTAGGCAATTTAAAGGGAAAGCAAAGCACATATGATGGAATGCTATTTTTCTTGAATCTCTCTTGACAATTAGTTTAAGTTGCTAACTCCCACACATTTCACTCCTCACGTTATGTGGAGAGAATATAGCAACACTTTTTTTATTTTTGCTTCCAATAATACTTTGTTCCCTGTGTACTCAGATTCACCCTGTCTCCAGCTTTGATACCTTGAATTTTTATTTTCTTACATTCAAAGTTCTGCCATGAGCTCAGCCAGCTTACTAGAGATGCCTCAACACCAACAGTTCGGGATTCAGTGAAGGAGACACCAGTTAAGAGATTATTTTGATGCCCTGTGATGGCCTCACTTTTAATACTTTAGAAAACTGTAGAGTGTGCACAGGTTTGATTCTAGCATGTACAGTGTTTCACAAAGATTTTAATTTTCATTTAAAATTATTTCTTATTTATTTATTTGAGACAATGTCTCACGTTGTCCTTGGCAGAGTGCCTGCCACAATGCCAGGCTAGTTTCGGAGACAAGGTCTTATTCTTGCTAAGTCTGGAATTTAAAAATACTTCTTAAAGCCAGCAGTGTGGCTCATGTCTATAATCCTAGCACTCTGGGAGGCTGGGGTGTGGGGATCATTTGAGCTGAGGGGTTCAAGAGCAACCTGAGCAAGAGTGAGACCCTGTCTCTACTATAGAAAAATTAGCCGAGTGTTGTGGTGGGTGCCTATAGTCCCAGCTACTTGGGAGGCTGAGGCAGGATGATTGCTGGAGCCCAAGAGTTTGAGGTGAGCTAGCCAAGGCAACAGAGTGGGACTCTATTAAAAAAAAAAAAAATTCCTAAAAGTTTATTTACAGTTCCTTTACAAGTTGGTTTGGTGAGACTTGGAATGCACTCCACTGGTGTGGTTCAGTTGGGGTGGGCGTAGTTGTGAGGTCCAAATTAGGCCTTGTTGGCAGTGCTCAGGAGAATCTCACATACGTTTGTTTTTACATCAACTCCCAGCTTATTTACTACATCACAGGTAGTTAGGAACTGTTTTCCCCCAAAGCCATATTTTAGGAACTCAACAGCACTATTAACTTAAGGTGGGGGGGGGGGGGGAAGAAGCTAAGGAAAAACCTGGTGATGACTTGACTTAATCCACTGTTATACTGGTGTCCTAAAATACTAATTTAGTTTAGCCCAGATGAGACATAAAAAAGTACAGCTTGATCCTTCTTTGAACTATTTGCTTTGGTTAATCCTAAGTTATTTGAGAAGGTCATATCAATGCCAACAGCCATAATCAGGGCACCTGAAGGAGTTATTTTTAGTGTAAAGTAACTGGATTTACTTAGGGCAGTTTCTGGCGATCCCCTTCTGAAACTGTACAAAGCTTCTATAGACGGCAGCCGCTGCTTACAATGTTCAGCTTCTGCCTGCCTTTACTCCATAATTCTAAACCACTGAGCTTTATAGAACTCTGCTAGAGTAGGTATTTCAAAAACACTTTAAGGACAGAACAAATCAAAACAAAACAAAAATGCAATACCTCTTACAATCAGGTCAGCAGCAGCAGAAAGCTTGTCCACACTCGTTTGGACCATGCAGACGTATTTCCCAGCATGCTTCAGCTGGATGTTTCGGATCATCAAATCACCAGCTGAATCCTGCTGATAAAGTAGGGGAAAGTGGCTACAATTACTTTTTAATGAGCTCTAAATATCATTATCACATGAAGGACACTGTGACTAATGGATTTATTTTACACTGGCTGATGAAAACATTAGTGATGCAATCCGTGGCCTATTAAAAATATGTGAGCCTGTCAGAGAGATAAGAACACCAACATTTTCAGAACACACCTTCGACTAGACCTCAGGTGTCTGTCTGGCTTCCCTGGGTCTCTGGAGTGGTTTGCCACCCAGTTGGAAGCACTTAAATTATGGAAGGTGGCTCTTGATTTAGTGTCATGGGTTTCTTCAGACACACTCTCAGCCCTGCAACCTTCACTGGCATTCTAATACTTTGAAATTCTACATTTGGAAAGAGGAAGAAAGCCCACATTTGGAGGCATCTGCATTTCACGGCACAACCCTGTCTTACAGCCAGCATTTTGATTGCTCCCAGGTTTGAATGAAAGGATTATGAGGATCAAATTCTCTAAGGAAATCTTGCATCGCCTACTATGGAATGGTGCTAATTTGTTTTCCAAATGCCAAATGCATGTTTGATGAGCTGATGAATAGGACTAATTACATCTGGTCTGGATGTCTCTGTGCCGAAGAAATATTTCTACATCGTTGGCCAGCACACTACTTTTAATAAATACGAGGAGACGTTCCCATCTTTCCTCTATCACAAGGGCAGCTTTTTAACTGAAGAACACTCCTACACCTTGGAGTTTGGTTTCATAGCCCTGATAATCAAAAGCTTATCAGTAGAACAGCTGCTGCTGCAGCATCAGACCACCCGAGGGGCCAGACTGGGGAAACTACACTTCATTCTACAGCTCTCAGAGATGAAAAGATAATTTAGAGTATGCAGGCTTGGACCTCATTTTCCCAAACCATAGACTAGGAAGCTGGTTGCTTCTAGTAGCTAGTATACTGGTACCTGTTGCTACTCCCCCAATGACATTATCTGTATTTAGGATATGACTACTACTTTCCACGTGCTTTACTTATATTAATTCACATGTCCTGTGGGACAGGTACTTTTGCTACCCTTATTTTACAGATGAGAAAACTCTACCTAAGAGTTTAGGAGACCTGCCTAAAGCCACTTAGCTGGTATAAGGCAGGGCCAGTCCCTATTCTGAATGATAATGCTTCATTGTCATCCAGAAAGGCCTTACCCTCATTTAAAATTGATGCGTACTTAATTTCCTTTTTTTGTTTAAGCACAACATATCACACTCACATTTACTGAGGACAATGAAAGAGGTGGAATTACCAAGTACAACACAGGCTTAAAAGAGAGGAAAAGCTCGTTGTGAAGAAAGAGCTACAATTTTGGTACTTAGTTGAGGCTGGTTCTTGGTGTATGATATCACCTGCCTTTTAATCTCTCTGGGCATTAATTTATTGGCTTTTGCAAGACCTTTGGGCTAGGTTGTGAAATCCAATGAGATTTTATGTATATGTGAAATCCTTCTGAAAACTGTGAAGTGCAGAGTAAATCTAAATGGGTATCTTTGACAGTCATGATCCATTTTCTTTGTGAAACAATCATGTCAAAGATACTAAGTCAAATTTAGAAAAAGTTTGATTTTGTTTTAACCTAAAAGCTCTTTTATTTATAACACTTTGGTTTTCATCCAGGTTCCTCTGCTTACTGATCAAGTCCTATAATTTCTCAATGATATGGGAAAATCATTGCTAACCTATTTCATAGGGTCTATGAAAATTAAATAGCTATACACTGATCCCATGGTATACACAGGGACTGGTTCCAGGACCCTGAGTGTACCAAAATGTGTGCATAATCAAGTCCTGCAGAACCAGGCTGGGTGCAGTGGTTCACACCTATAATCCCATCACTCTGGGAGGCTGAGGTGGGTGGATTGCCTGAGCTCAGGGTTTAAGACCAGCCTGAGCCAGAGCGAGACTCCGCCTCTAAAAATAGCGAGGTGCTGTGGTGGGTGCCTGTAGTCCCAGCTACTTGGGAGGCTGAGGCAAGAGAATGGCTTAAGCCCAAGAGTTTGAGGTTGCTGTGAGCTGTGACATCACAGTACTCTACCAAGGGTAACATAGTGAGACTCTGTCTCAAAAAAAAAAAAAATAATAAAAATCCACATATAAGTGGGCCCATGCAGCTCAAACCACTGTTGTCCACAAGTTCATGGACTCATCCTAGAGAAAAGGCTACTACATTGCTCATTGCGTAATATCACTATGGTCACCTTCAAAGCATTCTCCTTGGGAAGATACACACTGTTGCCAGTGCCTAGTCTACCCTTCAAAACACTGTTTCTACAATGAGTTCTTAAACTTCATTGTCCAACATCATAAGAAAGTACTTAATAAATGATTAGGTATTTTGCAAGTATAAGGAATTATTATCATCATTATTATGATTTTTTTTTTTTTTGTAGTTTTTGGTTGGGGCCAGGTTTGAACCTACCACCTCTGGTATGTGGAGCCAGCATCTTACTCCTTGAGCTACAGGCGCCGCCCATTATTATGATTTTTATTCCTACATATTTACCTAAGACATTTCACATGGTGGGACTTTTGAGGATAGGTTTAAATAAAAAATGTGTCTCACAAGAGAATGTGTGCAGGTATGGTGAGAAGCCACATCGTTGTTAAGGCAGGAAGTCAAATTTGCTTTAAAGAAATGTCTACACTATCTTGATAATTCATTTTATCCACCAAAGGCTTGTATGTCAAAGAAACTTGTAGCCTGGATGTTTCATGGCACAACAACTTATTAATGTAATTTCTGTGAATTAGAATATACTCTATTAGAGGTGCTCAAACTTTATTTTCTCTGCTGCACACTGGAAGAACAGGAGTAATCTTTGGCCACACATCAAATACACAAACACTAAGGAAAGTGTTTAACAAGAAAAGGCCTATCCATACTTTTCGTGATATCTAATACCACAAATAAGCAAAACAGTTCTCACAAAATCAATATTCAGCCCACAGGCCGCAGGTTGGAAACCCCAGGGAGGGGAGTTACTTACAAATTTTGATCAGACTTACATATTTAATGTAAAACTGAAACAAAGGAAAAAGTAAAATCAGACTAAGGTGGGAGTCTCACAGAAGGAGACCACAGTAAGTTTCTCTTCCCTTTGAAGTCATCAGAACCAAACTGTTAACTAAGACAGACATTTTTTTTTAATGTTTCTACCAAAGAGAGCACAATGGCATCAGTTTCTTTTCCCACACTGTGGTTGGTTCTGTTTCTGAAAGAGCACTCCAGGGTATCAGAGGACAATGAAATAATAACTTTTAAAAAAACCTCAGTACGCTGACTCTCTCAAGCATCATTTCTACCATGCTGACCCAGGAAGTAAAAACTGAAAGGGGTTCAAGTTCAGAATTACATAAGCATCCTAACTCCACAAACATTACTAATGATCGTTATGGCTCAGACACTTAAGATACCAAATGCTGTAGTACTGTCCTAAGTTTTGCACTAATTTCTTTTCTTTCTTGCCTCAGCCTCCCAACTAGCTGGGACCACACCTGACTAATTTTTTTTTTTTTTGCAGTATTTTTGGCCGGGGCTGGGTTTGAACCCGCCACCTCCGGCACTGACTAATTTTTTAATTTTGTAGAGTCAGGGTCTGGCTATAATGCGCAGGCTGGTCTGAAACTCTTGGCCTCAGGTGATCCTTCCACCTCGATCTTCTAAAGTGCTGGGATTAAAGGTGCGAGCTACCACTCCCAGCCTGCACATGTTTCTTAGCCCTCGTTGATTAGTGTTAGCACTAGTTTCACAGAGGGAATGTATGTCCCAGGAGGAAAGAGAATGAAGGCAACTCTACGTATTGGTCTCTGCAACAGGTGGTCATTACTGCTTGACCCCAGTTAGGGTGACTTTATCTGTGCCTCACCCTTGGTACTAGTCCAGCAGAAAGGCCATTTGTAATGCAATGCTGGGCGAGGTGGCTCATACCTATAATCTTAGCAGACTGGGAAGCTGAGGAGGGTGGATCATCTGAGCTCAGGAGTTTGAGACCAGCCTGAGCTAGAGCGAGACCCTGCCTTTAAAAATAGCCAGGCATTATGGCAGGTGCCTTTAGTCCCAGCTAATCAGGAGGCTGAGGCAAGAGGATCACTTGAGCCCAAGAGTTTGAGGTTGCTGTGAGCTATTGATTGTCAGATAGTACAATGGTACTGAAGCAGTTTGAATTCAATATAAAGGCCATATAAATGCCTAAAGAATAAAATTCAGAATTCAACCACATGCCACAGCACACTACAGAGGGCGACAAAGTGGAGATTCTGTTTCAAAAATAAATAAATAAATAAATAAATAAATAAATAAATAAATAAATAAATTCCATTTCTGTCTGGCAGGACATTCATTCTGACAGCTAGGCATCAGTTTTGATTGTCTGATTGAGTGAATCTTTATCACTGGGAACATAGGGCTGTGTCTCAGAGCAGAGAACAATATATATATATTTTCTGAGACAGAGTCTCAGTATGTCACCCTTGGTAGAGTGCTGTGGTGTCACAGCTCATGGCAACCTCAAACTCATGCGCTTAAGTGATTCTCTTGCCTCAGCCTCCCAACTAGCTGGGACTACAGCTACCCACCATAATGCCCGGCTATTTTTTTGTTATTCTTGTCATTGTTGTTTTAGCAGGCCCTGGCTGGGTTCGAACCCACTACCCCTGGTGCATGTGGCTGGTGCCCTAACCACTGAGTTAAGGTGTGGAGCCAGAGAACAGTATTTTTGAGAATAATTGTGATAGATACAAATCATTTTGAGATGTAACCTCTTTTTTTTTTTATGTATTCAATGACAACAGATATTTTTATGAAAAGTAAGGCATTTGAAAATTCAACCATTTGAATTAGATTACTTAAAGATAATAAATAACTCAATCAGGTCAGATTCTAGAAAGCCCTAAATTTATACCGAGGAATTTTCTACAAGACCGAAGGGAATTTAATTAGCAGCCTACAACATACACAGAAATTATCCTTAAGTTATTTTCTTAATCGGGTTCCTTGATATATGGTATATATGTGGCCGAGAGCTTGGGATTTGAAGTTTAAAGCTGAGTTCTGCAATTTAGTAGCTATGAGACCAATGCAAATCATACAACTCTGTGAGCCTCAGTTTCCTAA